>JAIEZT010001214.1:22500-55000 GCA_019594935.1 Periophthalmus modestus | reverse complement strand
TTTCAGAACATTTTTAAACAGGTACTTTAATACTTTTACTTCAGATGATTTATTCATGTGATACAACGACTATTATTTCTATATGACTTTTGCAGTTTGTCTTTGAGGAAATAAAACATTAGAAAAGAAATCTCTGGTCAAATGACGTCAAAATATAATCAACATTTACAAAGTGATTTTTGTACAGATTTGACTGTTGTATTTTACACAGAGGAGGGTGAGTCTGTCACAGAGACACTGAGGAGTCAGACCAGAGCATAAACCCAGGGAACAGAGGCTCAGTGAAGGTGGTGTTGAAGGTGTGGAGGTGGGTCAGTTGGTCAGAGGAGACTGTGTAGAAGGACAGAGAGCCAGCAGGACAGTCCACAAACACTGAGACTGTCCCAGAAGAGGAGGAGCAGGACTGAGGGAGGGAGGTGTGTTTGTTATTATGCCAAACATAGAAACCATCTTTAGAACAGAACAGACTCCAGGACTGATCATTGTGTCCAAACAAACTGTCATCACTGTTTCCTTTCCTTCTGATTCTTCTGTAAGACACTGATATATAAACCTCTCCACTCCACTGGACCTCCCAGTAACAGCGACCAGTCAGACCAGTGGAACACAGGATCTGAGACCAGGTCTCAAATCTGTCCTGATGATCTGGATACAGCTGCTCCTCTCTCACAAATGTCACCTTCTTGTTGTTGTCAGACAGTTTGAGTTTTCTGTGAGCTGTGTTTGGATCCAGAGTGAGATCACAGAAATCTGATGGAGAGAAGACACAACACAGCAGCAGTTAGTCCCATGTGAGACACACATTTAATTATAGTTTAAGATGGAAAAATCTATTCATGAAAGATGGATTTAAAGTCAATTATTTATGATTAATGTATTTTTATTATTATGATTTTATTTGTGAATCGTTGCAGTCTTATATTTGGCTCATGTTTCTTTTGCATCAGCTCTATATTTCCTTTAGTTTCTGAGCCTCACACACGTCTATTTCAGATGATTTTCAGTGTAAAACTTGAGTTTGTTGCTGCAGTGACAAAGTGCAGCTCCAGTCTCTGACGTCACTCCACACATTCCTACACTCCTCTGTCTCCATGACACAGACTTTCTCCTTTTAAAATGTCTCTATATGAATCCACAGTCACTTGTGCTTGTGTGTAGACAGTCCTGAGTCCAACAGCTGAGCCTGTGTCAGTGTGGCTCCAGGGCTCCTCCTTTGCTCCTCCTTTGCTCCTCCTTTGCTCCAGCAGAAGTAGTTCTGATGGGGCTTGGTGCTCCTCCTTTGCTCCAGCAGCAGTAGTTCTGATGGGGCTTGGTGCTCCTCCTTTGCTCCAGCAGCAGTAGTAGTTCTGATGGGGCTTGGTGCTCCTCCTTTGCTCCAGCAGCAGTAGTTCTGATGGGGCTTGGTGCTCCTCCTTTGCTCCAGCAGCAGTAGTTCTGATGGGGCTTGGTGCTCACAGGGGCTGAGACATGTGGCTCTGTGTTTCAGGAGCTTGTTCACAGCTTCTGTCCTTTTGCCAGTGTTTGTGTGATATCTGTGTTGTTCTAGTGATGAGGAGGACTGGCAGCAGAGGCACAGCTCAGAGGAGAACAGGGGATTGGTTTAAATCCACTGTCTCCAGAAGAAGAATGAAGATCACTGTTGTACATGTTTGAGCTGAAACATGAGTGCAGTTACACAGCTCCAGACTGGACTCTTCAGGATCTGCTTCTGGAGTCAGTCGTGGACACAGCTGTGGACCTCACAGTCTGAGTCTCTCACACAACAATTATCTTCTATGTGAGGCTCCTGGGACCATTTTATACATTTAAATAAGTGTCTGTTTCAAATGGAGTAAAATCAACACTTACACTTTCTGAGTCCTGGTGTCAACCTCTGAGCTCCAGCATAGTCCAGTCTGAAACACACGACATCAGACTGAAACACACGACATCAGACTGAAACACACGACATCAGACTGAAACACACGACATGAGACTGAAACACACGACATCAGACTGAAACACACGACATCAGACTGAAACACACGACATCAGACTGAAACACGCGACATCAGACTGAAACACACGACATCAGACTGAAACACGCGACATCAGACTGAAAACACAACATCAGACTGAAAACACGCGACATCAGACTGAAACACGCGACATCAGACTGAAACACACGACATCAGACTGAAACACACGACATCAGACTGAAACACACGACATCAGACTGAAACACACGACATCAGACTGAAACACACGACATCAGACTGAAACAAATGACATCAGACTGAAACACACGACATCAGACTGAAACACACGACATCAGACTGAAACACACGACATCAGACTGAAACACACGACATCAGACTGAAACACGCGACATCAGACTGAAACACACAACATCAGACTGAAACACGCGACATCAGACTGAAACACGCGACATCAGACTGAAACACACGACATCAGACTGAAACACACGACATCAGACTGAAACACACGACATCAGACTGAAAACACACGACATCAGACTGAAACACACGACATCAGACTGAAACAAATGACATCAGACTGAAACACACGACATCAGACTGAAACACACGACATCAGACTGAAAACACACGACATCAGACTGAAAACACGCGACATCAGACTGAAAACACACAACATCAGACTGAAACACGCGACATCAGACTGAAAACACGCGACATCAGACTGAAACACACGACATCAGACTGAAACACACGACATCAGACTGAAACACACGACATCAGACTGAAACACACGACATCAGACTGAAAACACACGACATCAGACTGAAACAAATGACATCAGACTGAAACAAATGACATCAGACTGAAACACACGACATCAGACTGAAAAACACACGACATCAGACTGAAACATCAGAGTGAAACACATGACATCAGGCTGAAACACACGACATCAGACTGAAACACGTGACATCACACTGAAACACACGACATCAGACTGAAACACACGACATCAGACTGAAACACACGACATCAGACTGAAACACGCGACATCAGACTGAAACACGCGACATCAGACAGAAACACGCGACATCAGACTGAAACACGCGACATCAGACTGAAACACGCGACATCAGACTGAAACACACGACATCAGACTGAAACACGCCACATCAGACTGAAACACGCGACATCAGACTGAAACACGCGACATCAGACTGAAACACGCGACATCAGACTGAAACACGCGACATCAGACTGAAACACGCGACATCAGACTGAAACACACCGACATCAGACTGAAACACGCGACATGAGACTGAAACACGCGACATCAGACTGAAACACACGACATCAGACTGAAACACGCGACATCATCAGACTGAAACACACGACATCAGACTGAAACACGCGACATCAGACAGAAAACACACCACATCAGACTGAAACACGCGACATCAGACTGAAACACGTGACATCAGACTGAAACACGCAACATCAGACTGAAATACGCGACATCAGACTGAAACACACGACATCAGACTGAAACACATGACATCAGACTGAAACACACGACATGAGACTGAAACACACGACATCAGACTGAAACACACGACATCAGACTGAAACACACGACATCAGACTAAAACAAATGACATCAGACTGAAACACACGACATCAGACTGAAACACACGACATCAGACTGAAACACACGACATCAGACTGAAACACACACGACATCAGACTGAAACACACACGACATCAGACTGAAAACACACGACATCAGACTGAAACACACGACATCAGACTGAAACACACGACATCAGACTGAAACACACCACATCAGACTGAAACACACGACATCAGACTGAAATACGCGACATCAGACTGAAACACACAACATCAGACTGAAACACGCGACATCAGACTGAAACACGCGACATCAGACTGAAACACACGACATCAGACTGAAACACACGACATCAGACTGAAACACACGACATCAGACTGAAACACACGACATCAGACTGAAACACACGACATCAGACTGAAACAAATGACATCAGACTGAAACAAATGACATCAGACTGAAACACACGACATCAGACTGAAACACACGACATCAGACTGAAACATCAGAGTGAAACACATGACATCAGGCTGAAACACGCGACATCAGACAGAAACACGCGACATCAGACTGAAACACGCGACATCAGACTGAAACACGCGACATCAGACTGAAAACACACGACATCAGACTGAAACACGCCACATCAGACTGAAACACGCGACATCAGACTGAAACACGCGACATCAGACTGAAACACGCGACATCAGACTGAAACACGCGACATCAGACTGAAACACGCGACATCAGACTGAAACACACGACATCAGACTGAAACACGCGACATGAGACTGAAACACGCGACATCAGACTGAAACACACGACATCAGACTGAAACACGCGACATCAGACAGAAACACACGACATCAGACTGAAACACGCGACATCAGACAGAAACACACCACATCAGACTGAAACACGCGACATCAGACTGAAACACGCGACATCAGACTGAAACACGCAACATCAGACTGAAACACGCGACATCAGACTGAAACACACGACATCAGACTGAAACACACGACATCAGACTGAAACACACGACATGAGACTGAAACACACGACATCAGACTGAAACACACGACATCAGACTGAAAACACACGACATCAGACTAAAACAAATGACATCAGACTGAAACACACACGACATCAGACTGAAACACACGACATCAGACTGAAAACACACGACATCAGACTGAAACACACACGACATCAGACTGAAACACACACGACATCAGACTGAAACACACGACATCAGACTGAAACACACGACATCAGACTGAAACACACGACATCAGACTGAAACATCAGAGTGAAACACACGACATCAGACTGAAACACACGACATGAGACTGAAACACACGACATCAGACTGAAACACACGACATCAGACTGAAAAACACGACATCAGACTGAAAACATCAGAGTGAAACACACGACATCAGACTGAAACACATGACATCAGGCTGAAACATACGACATCAGACTGAAAACACACGACATCAGACTGAAACATCAGAGTGAAACACACGACATCAGACTGAAACACACGACATCAGGCTGAAACACACGACATCAGACTGAAACACGCGACATCAGACTGAAAACACATGACATCAGACTGAAACACACCACATCAGACTGAAACACACCACATTAGACTGAAAAACACACGACATCAGACTGAAACACGCGACATCAGACTGAAACACACGACATCAGACTGAAACACGCGACATCAGACTGAAACACGCGACATCAGACTGAAACACGCGACATCAGACTGAAACACACGACATCAGACTGAAACACACGACATCAGGCTGAAACACACGACATCAGGCTGAAACACACGACATCAGACTGAAACACACGACATCAGGCTGAAACACACAACATCAGACTGAAACACACAACATCAAACTAAAAACACACGACATCAGGCTGAAACACACGACATCAGACTGATACACGCGACATCAGACTGAAACACGTGACATCAGACTGAAACACGCGACATCAGACTGAAACACATGACATCAGACTGAAACACATGACATCAGACTGAAACACACCACATCAGGCTGAAACGCACGACATCAGGCTGAAACACACGACATCAGACTGAAACACACAACATCAGACTGAAACACGCGACATCAGACTGAAACAAGCGACATCAGACTGAAACACGCGACATCAGACTGAAACACATGACATCAGACTGAAACACATGACATCAGACTGAAACACGCGACATCAGGCTGAAACACATGACATCAGACTGAAACACACGACATCAGGCTGAAACACACGACATCAGACTGAAACACGCGACATCAGACTGAAACACATGACATCAGACTGAAACACACGACATCAGACTGAAAACACACCACATCAGATTGAAAAACACGCGACATCAGACTGAAACACGCTACATCAGACTGAAAGACGCGACATCAGACTGAAACACACGACATCAGACTGAAACACGCGACATCAGACTGAAACACGCGACATCAGACTGAAACATACAACATCAGACTGAAACACACGACATCAGACTGAAACACACGACATCAGACTGAAACACACGACATCAGACTGAAACAAATGACATCAGACTGAAACAAATGACATCAGACTGAAACAAATGACATCAGACTGAAACACACGACATCAGACTGAAACATCAGAGTGAAAACACACGACATCAGACTGAAACACATGACATCAGGCTGAAACACACGACATCAGACTGAAACACGTGACATCACACTGAAACACACGACATCAGACTGAAACACACACGACATCAGACTGAAAACACACGACATCAGACTGAAACACGCGACATCAGACTGAAACACACGACATCAGACAGAAACACGCGACATCAGACTGAAACACGCGACATCAGACTGAAACACGCGACATCAGACTGAAACACACGACATCAGACTGAAACACACCACATCAGACTGAAACACGCGACATCAGACTGAAACACGCGACATCAGACTGAAACACGCGACATCAGACCGAAACACGCGACATCAGACTGAAACACGCGCGACATCAGACTGAAACACACGACATCAGACTGAAACACACGCGACATGAGACTGAAACACGCGACATCAGACTGAAACACACGACATCAGACTGAAACACGCGACATCAGACAGAAAACACACGACATCAGACTGAAACACGCGACATCAGACAGAAACACACCACATCAGACTGAAACACGCGACATCAGACTGAAACACGCGACATCAGACTGAAACACGCAACATCAGACTGAAACACGCGACATCAGACTGAAACACACACGACATCAGACTGAAACACATGACATCAGACTGAAACACACGACATGAGAATGAAACACACGACACGACATCAGACTGAAACACACGACATCAGACTGAAACACACGACATCAGACTAAAACAAATGACATCAGACTGAAACACACGACATCAGACTGAAACACACGACATCAGACTGAAACACACGACATCAGACTGAAACACACACGACATCAGACTGAAACACACACGAAATCAGACTGAAACACACGACATCAGACTGAAAACACACGACATCAGACTGAAACAACACACGACATCAGACTGAAACATCAGAGTGAAACACACGACATCAGACTGAAACACACGACATGAGACTGAAACACACGACATCAGAGTGAAACACACGACATCAGACTGAAAAACACGACATCAGACTGAAACATCAGAGTGAAACACACACGACATCAGACTGAAACACATGACATCAGGCTGAACATACGACATCAGACTGAAACACACGACATCAGACTGAAACATCAGAGTGAAACACACGACATCAGACTGAAACACACGACATCAGGCTGAAACACACGAAATCAGACTGAAACACGCGACATCAGACTGAAACACATGACATCAGACTGAAACACACCACATCAGACTGAAACACACCACATTAGACTGAAACACACGACATCAGACTGAAACACGCGACATCAGACTGAAACACACAACATCAAACTAAAACACACGACATCAGGCTGAAAACACACGACATCAGACTGATACACGCGACATCAGACTGAAACACGTGACATCAGACTGAAACACGCGACATCAGACTGAAACACATGACATCAGACTGAAACACATGACATCAGACTGAAACACACACCCCACATCAGGCTGAAACGCACGACATCAGGCTGAAAACACACGACATCAGACTGAAACACACAACATCAGACTGAAACACGCGACATCAGACTGAAACAAGCGACATCAGACTGAAACACGCGACATCAGACTGAAACACATGACATCAGACTGAAACACATGACATCAGACTGAAACACGCGACATCAGGCTGAAACACATGACATCAGACTGAAACACACGACATCAGGCTGAAAACACACGACATCAGACTGAAAAAACACGCGACATCAGACTGAAACACATGACATCAGACTGAAACACACGACATCAGACTGAAACACACCACATCAGATTGAAACACGCGACATCAGACTGAAACACGCTACATCAGACTGAAAGACGCGACATCAGACTGAAACACACGACATCAGACTGAAACACGCGACATCAGACTGAAACACGCGACATCAGACTGAAACATACAACATCAGACTGAAAAACACACGACATCAGACTGAAACACACGACATCAGACTGAAACACACGACATCAGACTGAAACAAATGACATCAGACTGAAACAAATGACTCAGACTGAAACAAATGACATCAGACTGAAACACACGACATCAGACTGAAACATCAGAGTGAAACACACGACATCAGACTGAAACACATGACATCAGGCTGAAACACACGACATCAGACTGAAACACGTGACATCACACTGAAACACACGACATCAGACTGAAACACACGACATCAGACTGAAACACACGACATCAGACTGAAACACGCGACATCAGACTGAAACACACGACATCAGACAGAAACACGCGACATCAGACTGAAACACGCGACATCAGACTGAAAACACGCGACATCAGACTGAAAAACACACGACATCAGACTGAAACACACCACATCAGACTGAAACACGCGACATCAGACTGAAACACGCGACATCAGACTGAAACACGCGACATCAGACCGAAACACGCGACATCAGACTGAAACACGCGACATCAGACTGAAACACACGACATCAGACTGAAACACGCGACATGAGACTGAAACACGCGACATCAGACTGAAACACACGACATCAGACTGAAACACGCGACATCAGACAGAAACACACGACATCAGACTGAAACACGCGACATCAGACAGAAACACACCACATCAGACTGAAACACGCGACATCAGACTGAAACACGCGACATCAGACTGAAACACGCAACATCAGACTGAAAACACGCGACATCAGACTGAAACACACGACATCAGACTGAAACACATGACATCAGACTGAAACACACGACGACATGAGAATGAAACACACGACATCAGACTGAAAACACACGACATCAGACTGAAAACACACGACATCAGACTAAAACAAATGACATCAGACTGAAAACACACGACATCAGACTGAAACACACGACATCAGACTGAAACACACGACATCAGACTGAAACACACACGACATCAGACTGAACACACACGAAATCAGACTGAAACACACGACATCAGACTGAAACACACGACATCAGACTGAAACACACGACATCAGACTGAAACATCAGAGTGAAACACACTACATCAGACTGAAACACACGACATCAGACTGAAAAACACACGACATCAGAGTGAAACACACGACATCAGACTGAAAAACACGACATCAGACTGAAACATCAGAGTGAAACACACGACATCAGACTGAAACACATGACATCAGGCTGAAACATACGACATCAGACTGAAACACACGACATCAGACTGAAACATCAGAGTGAAACACACGACATCAGACTGAAACACACGACATCAGGCTGAAACACACGAAATCAGACTGAAACACGCGACATCAGACTGAAACACATGACATCAGACTGAAACACACCACATCAGACTGAAACACACCACATTAGACTGAAACACACGACATCAGACTGAAACACGCGACATCAGACTGAAACACACGACATCAGACTGAAACACGCGACATCAGACTGAAACACGCGACATCAGACTGAAACACGCGACATCAGACTGAAAACACACGACATCAGACTGAAACACACGACATCAGGCTGAAACACACGACATCAGGCTGAAACACACGACATCAGACTGAAACACACGACATCAGGCTGAAACACACAACATCAGACTGAAACACACAACATCAAACTAAAACACACGACATCAGGCTGAAACACACGACATCAGACTGATACACGCGACATCAGACTGAAACACGTGACATCAGACTGAAACACGCGACATCAGACTGAAACACATGACATCAGACTGAAACACATGACATCAGACTGAAACACACCACATCAGGCTGAAACGCACGACATCAGGCTGAAACACACGACATCAGACTGAAACACACAACATCAGACTGAAACACGCGACATCAGACTGAAACAAGCGACATCAGACTGAAAACACGCGACATCAGACTGAAACACATGACATCAGACTGAAACACATGACATCAGACTGAAACACGCGACATCAGGCTGAAAACACATGACATCAGACTGAAACACACGACATCAGGCTGAAACACACGACATCAGACTGAAACACGCGACATCAGACTGAAACACATGACATCAGACTGAAACACACGACATCAGACTGAAACACACCACATCAGATTGAAACACGCGACATCAGACTGAAACACGCTACATCAGACTGAAACACGCGACATCAGACTGAAACACACGACATCAGACTGAAACACACGACATCAGGCTGAAACACACAACATCAGACTGAAACACATGACATCAGACTGAAACACACGACATCAGACTGAAACACACCACATCAGACTGAAACACACGACATCAGACTGAAACACACCACATCAGATTGAAACACGCTACATCAGACTGAAACACGCGACATCAGACTGAAACACACGACATCAGACTGAAACACATGACATCAGACTGAAACACACGACATCAGACTGAAAACACACCACATCAGATTGAAAACACGCTACATCAGACTGAAACACGCGACATCAGACTGAAACACGCGACATCAGACTGAAACACGCTACATCAGACTGAAACACGCGACATCAGACTGAAACACACGACATCAAACAAAACACGCGACATCAGGGCTGAAACACACGACATCAGACTGAAACACGCGACATCAGACTGAAACACGCGACATCAGACTGAAACACGCGACATCAGACTGAAACACATGACATCAGACTGAAACACATGACATCAGGCTGAAACACACGACATCAGGCTGAAACACACGACATCAGACTGAAAAACACACGACATCAGACTGAAACACGCGAGATCAAACTAAAACACACGACATCAGGCTGAAACACACGACATCAGACTGAAACACGCGACATCAGACTGAAACACGCGACATCAGACTGAAACAGGCGACATCAGACTGAAACACATGATATCAGACTGAAACACACGACGTCAGGCTGAAACACACGACATCAGGCTGAAACACACGACATCATACTGAAACACGCGACATCAGACTGAAACACGCGACATCAGACTGAAACACGCGACATCAGACTGAAACACGCGACATCAGACTGAAACACACGACATCAGGCTGAAACACACGACATCAGGCTGAAACACACGACATCAGACTGAAACACACGACATCAGACTGAAACACACAACATCAGACTGAAACACACGACATCAAACTAAAACACGCGACATAAGGCTGAAACACACGACATCAGACTGAAACACGCGACATCAGACTGAAACACGCGACATCAGACTGAAACACACGACATCAGGCTGAAACACACGACATCAGACTGAAACACGCGACATCAGACTGAAACACGCGACATCAGACTGAAACACACGACATCAAACTAAAACACGCGACATCAGGCTGAAACACACGACATCAGGCTGAAACACACGACATCATACTGAAACACGTGACATCAGACTGAAACACGCGACATCAGGCTGAAACACACACGACATCAGACTGAAACACGCGACATCAGGCTGAAACACACGACATCAGACTGAAACACACACACTCATCAGGCTGAAACACACGACATCAGGCTGAAACACATGACATCAGGCTGAAACGCACGACATCAGACTGAAACACACGACATCAGGCTGAAACACACAACATCAGACTGAAACACACGACATCAACTAAAACACACGACATCAGGCTGAAACACACGACATCAGACTGAAACACGCGACATCAGACTGAAACACACGCGACATCAGACTGAAACACACAACATCAGGCTGAAACACACGACATCAGGCTGAAACACATGACATCAGGCTGAAAAACGCACGACATCAGACTGAAACACACGACATCAGGCTGAAACACACGACATCAGACTGAAAAACACGCGACATCAGGCTGAAACACACGACATCAGACTGAAACACACAACATCAGGCTGAAACACACGACATCAGGCTGAAACACATGACATCAGGCTGAAACGCACGACATCAGACTGAAACACACGACATCAGGCTGAAACACACAACATCAGACTGAAAACACACGACATCAAACTAAAACACACGACATCAGGCTGAAACACACGACATCAGACTGAAACACGCGACATCAGACTGAAACACGCGACATCAGACTGAAACACGCGACATCAGACTGAAACACATGACATCAGACTGAAACACACGACATCAGGCTGAAAACACACGACATCAGGCTGAAACACACGACATCAGACTGAAACACACGACATCAGGCTGAAACACACGACATCAGACTGAAACACGCGACATCAGGCTGAAACACGCGACATCAGACTGAAACACACGACATCAGACTGAAACACACGACATCAGGCTGAAATACACGACATCAGGCTGAAACACACCACATCAGACTGAAACACACCACATCAGGCTGAAACACATGACATCAGACTGAAACACACGACATCAAACTAAAACACACGACATCAGACTGAAACACACGACATCAGGCTGAAACACACGACATCAGACTGAAACACACGACATCAGACTGAAACACACGACATCAGACTGAAACACTCGACATCAGACTGAAACACACGACATCAGACTGAAACACACGACATCAGACTGAAACACACGACATCAGGCTGAAATACACCACATCAGGCTGAAAAACACACCACATCAGACTGAAACACACGACATCAGGCTGAAACACACGACATCAGACTGAAACACACGGCATCAGACTGAAACACATACTAGTCTCACACACACAGACACATTAGGGGGCGGGGGCCTCTGTGTAGGGGGCGGGGCCTCTGTGTAGGGGGCGGGGCCTGTTGTACAGACTGAGCGACAGAGACAAGTCTCAGCTCCATCTGAGATTTTAAATGATCCACAAAGACCCAGGAATCAGTGAGAAACAGCCGCTAAAGTCTTCAAACCCAGAGTGGATCAATAAATAAGTGAATATGTGCGCGGGGAGTGAGCCATGGAGTTTTCAGCACTGTAACGTGTGGTAGTGGTCAGGCAGAGAGCGCTAGCTACAGCCATTAACATGTGCTCTGGGACAGAAGAAGAACAAGACTTGTAGATTTACTCTGATACTTGGTTTATTTCACATTTATAAACCAAACAAATGCCAGGTCTCCACGGCAACAAGAATCAGACATGAAAGAGAGATGAGTCTGTTTTATACCTGTACCACACATTACTTGAGCTGTAGAGCCACAGGTGTGTGTCCATAACACAGCACTGAACAAGTGATGACCTGTGACCTTACAGTACATTACAAATAGAGAGGCGCCACCATATGGTGCTATCAGGTACTACAACACAAATACACTGGTAATACTGACTGTTACAGCACGTGTCAGAGATGTGGACTTTAAATACTACTAAAACACACAGATTTACTTCACAATAATCCAGGACTGGATCTACCAGAACTGAACCAGGACTAAACCAGGATCATAATGAGCAGAAAGGAGCAGCAGACACAGGACGAGCACAGGACTTAGGTGTATGTCTGTATATATCTCCTCATCCTCAACACGTGCTCAGGTTAGAGACCCAGTCCCGTCAGAACCCCACCCTGAGTCCTGCACAGTGACCCTCAGATCCAGACTGAGACCAGGAGAAGGACCAGGTCTAAACCCAAGATCCAAACCCCATCTAGCTCTGGTACAGTCCTCACACCTCTGTCTATAAGGCTCATCAGAGGAAATATACAGGTATAAATACTACTACTATAAATACTACCACAAATATTCAGGTTTGTTCACCTGAGGTCATTTGAGCTGAAAGAGAAAACATTGAACTTTGTGACAGTTATTGATTCTTGTGAGGCCCAATAATCACAGAAATATGAACCATAAACCAGGTCCAACATCTGGACCAAAGCAGATGGAGCTGGGAGTGGCCTGAGGGTTGGTGGTTCCTCTGCCTTTGTGCCTAATGGCCTCACCTCCAGTGTGCTGCTGTGTGTGTGGTTGTGCCTTTGACAGACAGCAGGGGGCGGTCTGACCTGACAGACAGCAGGGGGCGCTGGTCCTGTAGAGCGGTCAGGAGCTCTGCTGAGGGTCCTGGATGGTTGTAGCTCAGGTCTAACTCTCTCAGGTGGGAGGGGGCGGAGCTCAGAGCTGAGGCCAGAGCAGCCCCGCCCCTCTGTGAGACCAGACATCCAGACAGCCTAAAGACACAGCATTACACTCATGTGGACACAAGGGGGCAGAGTGCATCATGGGAGCTCCTCACCTGAGAGTCTCCAGTCTGCAGGGGGCGCTCTTCAGTCCAGAACACAGCAGCTCCACTCCTGAGTCCTTCAAGTCGTTGAGACTGAGATCCAGGACTCTCAGACTAGAGGACTGGGAGCTGAGGACTGAGGACAGAGCTTCACAGCTTCTCTCTGACAGGTCACAGCTGCTCAGTCTGGAGAGAGAAAACATTGTTTATGTAGAAGTTGAATCAAACCATCCTCTGTTAAACAAAGTTACTCACAGAGCTTTGTTGGAGGCCTTGACCACTGGCAGCAGCCTCAGGAGAGCCTCCTCTGAAGCACAGTATTTCTTCAGCTCAAACTGCTCCAGAACTTCTTCTGATGACAGTAAGATGAAGGCCAGAGCTGACCACTGAGCAGGAGACAGTCGACCTTTAGACAGACGTCCTGAACTCAGGTACTGTTGGATCTGCTCCACCAGAGAACGATCATTCAGTTCATTCAGACAGTGGAGCAGGTTGATGCTCCTCTCTGCAGACACATCCTCACTCAGCTTCTTCTTGATGTACTCAGCTGTTTTCTGATGGGTCTCAGAGCCACTTCCTGTCCGTTTCATCAGACCTTGTAGAAGGCTTTTATTGGTCGAGAGAGAAAGGCCCAGGAGGAAGCGGAGGAGCAGGTCCAGATGTCCATTTGGACTCTGCAAGGCCTGGTCCACAGCTGTCTGGTAAAACTGGACTGATTTACTGCCAAAAATATTTGTCCTTGATTGTTTCTCTGAGAGGAGGTTGATCTTAGAGCTGATGAAGGTTTGATGGGACATGAAGAGCAGCCAGAAACTCCTGGACACTCAGATGATGATTGAAGCAGTAGACCTTGTCCTGGTACAGGCCTGGCTCCTCTCTAAAGAGACCTGTGTGAACACTCCAGAGTACACTGAGGCCGCTGCAGCGTCCAGCCCACACTCTCTCAGGTCACACTCGTAGAAGATCAGGTTTCCTTTCTCTGCAGCTGCTCAAAAGCCAGTTTTCCCCAGAGAGACCATCTTCCTGGTCTCTGGACACCAGTGTGGTCTCCAGTGTGGGTCTGTCTCAGATCTTCCTTCATACTTGATGTTCTTCACTTTGGCCTGAACCACCAGGAAGTGGATGTACATCTGAGTCAGGGTCTTGGGCAGCTCTCCTCTCTCTCTGCTTTTCAACACATGCTCCAGGACTGTGGCAGTGATCCAGCAGAAGATTGGCATGTAGCACATGATGTGGAGACTTCTGGACGTCTTGATGTGGGAGATAATCATGTCGGCCTCATCTCTGAACCTCTTCCTGAAGTACTACTGCTCCTTCTGTGGGTCGGTGAACCCTCTGACCTCTGTCACCATGGGAGACGCACTCAGCAGGGATCTGATTGGCCGCCGCAGGTCGTGTGGTTATCCAGAGGTGAGCGGAGGGAAGCAGGCTCCCCCTGATGAGGTTTACCAGCAGCACGTGCAGTGAAGCGGACTCTGTGGGGTCGGTCAGGGCCTTGGTTTTGGTGAAGTCAGAGGAAGTCTGCACTCGTCCAGACCGTCAAAGATGAAGAGCACCTGGAGGTCTTCAAAGCTGCAGAGTTCTGTTTGTGTTTGACTAAAGAAGTGATGAACAAGTGTCACCAAGCTGAAGCGTCTCTTCTTCAGCACATTGAGTGCTCTGAAAGTGAACGGGAACAGCAGCTGTATGTCCTGGTTGGCTTTGCCTTCAGCCCAGTCCAGACTGAACTTCTGAGTGAGCACTGTTTTCCCGATGCCAGCCACTCCCTTTGTCAGCACTGTTCTGATTGGTCCATGTGTGTGAGCTGGGCCTTTAAACATGTCTTCACATGTGATGACTGTCTCTGGGTCTGGTTTCCTGGAGGCTGTTTCCATGTGTCTGACCTCATGTTCCTGGTTGACCTCTGAAGACCCTCCCTCTGTGATGTAGAGCTCTGTGTAGATCTGATTCAGAAGGGTGGGGTTTTCCTGCTTTAGCGATGCCCTCAAACACACACTCAAACTTCTGCTGCAGGTTAGACTTCAGTTTACGCTGACAAACTCCAGAATAACTCCCTGAATGAAGACAACAGACACAGGCCTGAGTCTCAGAGAATATAAAACGACTGTGAGCAACTTGTTAAATGTGTTAAATGGTCCTACTGCTCCTCAGACGCTCAGCCAGCTCCTTCTGCTTCATCCTCCTCAGGAAGTTCAGTGTGATCTTCAGAACAGCCTCACTGCTGCTCCTCTGCTCTTCATCCTCATCCTCCTCTGGCTCTAAGCATTCTGGGTAATCTGTACTCAGAACCTTGTGGAGCTTCTTCAGCTCCTTCTGGACAAAAGTGAAGATGTCCTCCTCCAGAAGCTGAACAGACACATTATAAACAACACAAATGCAGTCAGTGTCAGATCTGTGTGGAACAAGTTCTCATCCATCTGAACATTTACAAACTTTAGTGACAGACCTTAAATATGGAGTCCAGCTGTGTCTGATGGTGCTGACCACTGGAGACCTCTGGACCCTGCTGCTCCACTCTGTGAGAGAGACTCATCAAACACTTATGTTCATTTCAACCGTTTTATTCAACACTTGTGTAAACTCACGACTCTGTGGCAAAATGAGGTGGATGTCCCATAGACCTGTCACTCCTGAGGGACTCACAGATGGGACCAGGTTCAGACGGAGGATGTTTCTGGTGGATCCTGAGACACAGAAGAAAACACACTTCAGTCACAGTGACTCTTCTTAACACTTGTGTTCACCTCACTCCAGAATCTATCATCACAGACAATGTGTTTTTTGGTTCAGTCTGAGGTTTAATTTTCACAAAGTCAAACACAAACAACTATAAACACTGTTGTTATAAAGTCATTAAGATTGTCCAGACTGTTTACCATAGTGTTACCGGGAGTGTACTGTAGGGGGCGCTGCAGTTACATTCTGTTCTCTACGACATACAGTCTGTACCCCACATGTTCTGGTCCACTGATAATAAATGTCTTGTACATTACAAATGGACTGTTTATTGTGAACATCCACATGTCAGAAGTGGAAACATCACAAAGACTGAACATGAAAAGAGATGGAGCCAGGAAAAATAAAGAAAGAAAACACCTGTGTCACACAACTTTAGTCCTGGTTTAGTCCTGTTTAGTCCTGGTTTAGTCCTGGTTTAGTCCTGGCCTCCTGCAGGTCTCAGACTCAGGACTAAACCTGGTGAATCAGTGTTTGAGTTTTGTTCAGTTTAAACCTGGAACATTCTTCCTGAAGATGTGACACAGACTCGACTTTGACGATGTTTAAATCCAGACTCAAACGGTTCTGTTTATCTGAGCATATATGATTATACACTGTGTGCACAATTATTAGGCAAGTGATTATTTTGACCATATCATCATTTAATCTTTTATTTCCAACTCCAAGCTTTATAAACTTGAATGTTTATTGGATTTAATGCAGATCAGGAGATGTGCATTAGTGTAAAAGGGAGGGTGTGGCCTAAGGAGACCAACACCCTATAACAAGTTGTGCAGAATTATTAAGCAGATTCTTCTTCTCAGGAAATATGGGCCAAAAAAGAGATTTTATTGACTCTGAAAAGTCAAAAATTGTAACAGTCTTTCAGAGGGAGGCAGGACTCTTGAAATATCTAAGATATTCGGGCGTGATCACAAAACCTTCAAACATTTTGTTGCAAATAGTCAACAGGGTCGCAAAGAAACATGTCGAGAAGAAAAGATGCTAATTAACCACCAAAGATTTGAGAAGAATGAAACATAAAGATACCAGGAACCCATTATCCTCCAGTGCTGCGATATTCCACAACTGCAAGAAGAACGAGGGTGTTCACGTCTCAGAGACATGGCCAAGGTCAGAAAGGCTGAAAACCCGACCACCTCTGAACAAGACACATCAGTTGAAATGTCAAGAATGGGCCAAGAAATATCTGAAGACACTTTTCAAAGGTTTGTGTGACTGATAAGACGAGAGTGACTCTTGACCAGATGGATGGACCTGTGGTTGGATCAGTCACAGACACAGAGCTCCACTTCGACTCAGACGCCAGCGAGGTGGAGGTGGGGGACTGGTATGGGCGGGTATTATTAAAGATGAGCTAGTTGGACTTTTTTGGGTTGAAAATGGACTCAAAATCAACTCTCAGACCTACTGCCAGTTTTAGAAGACACTTTGTTCAAGCAGTGGTTCAGGAAAAAGTCGACATCTTTGAAGAAGGCTTTGATTTTTATGCGAGACAACGCTCCATCACATGTATCAAAGTCCTCCACCCTGTGGCCAGTAAAGGCCTTAAAGATGAAAAACTAAAGACATGGCCTCCTCCTTCACCCGACTTAAACCCTATTGAGACATTTTGGGGCCCTTCTTCAGCAGGACATTTTACAGTGAAAACAGTTCCTCTCTGAACAGTGTCTGGAGGCTGTGGGTGTGGCACAAAAAGTTGATTCTCATGAGATCAAGAAACTGACTGACTCCATGAATGGAAGGATTGAGACTGTTATCGAAAAGAAAAGGAGGGTGGCTATATTGGTCACTGAGGGTTTTTTTTTTTTTCACAAATGTTTATTTTTTAATTTTGAGTTTGTTTATTCTTCTCACTTTAACAGGTGAAAATAAACAAGTGAGATGGGAAAATCTTTGTTTTTCATTTAGTTGCATAATATTCTGCACACTAATAGTCTAATAATGGTTTACATGTAGATACTCTCTTAAGAAAGACAAAACTTCTCTTTTACTACTTAAATGTTCAGGTTTGAGGGTTCATGTGATACAACGACTATTATTTCTATATGACTTTTGCACTTTGTCTGTGAGGAAATAAAACATTAGAAAAGAAATCTCTGGTCAAATGACGTCAAAATATAATCAACATTTACAAAGTGATTTTTGTACAGATTTGACTGTTGTATTTTACACAGAGGAGGGTGAGTCTGTCACAGAGACACTGAGGAGCCTTCAGACCAACAGAGCATAAACCCAGGGAACAGAGGCTCAGTGAAGGTGGTGTTGAAGGTGTGGAGGTGGGTCAGTTGGTCAGAGGAGACTGTGTAGAAGGACAGAGAGCCAGCAGGACAGTCCACAAACACTGAGACTGTCCCAGAAGAGGAGGAGCAGGACTGAGGGAGGGAGGTGTGTTTGTTATTATGACAAACATAGAAACCATCTTTAGAACACTCCAGACTCCAGGACTGATCATTGCTTCCAAACCAACTGTCATCACTGTTTCCTTTCCTTCTGATTCTTCTGTAAGACACTGATATATAAACCCTTCCACTCCACTGGACCTCCCAGTAACAGCGACCAGTCAGACCAGTGGAACACAGAATCTGAGACCAGTAGTCAAATCTGTCCTGATGATCTGGATACAGCTGCTTCTCTGTCACATGTGTCACCTTCTTGTTGTTGTCAGACAGTTTGAGGTTTATCTGAGCTGTGTTTGGATCCAGAGTGAGATCACAGAAATCTGATGGAGAGAAGACACAACACAGCAGCAGTTAGTCCCATGTGAGACACACATTTAATTATAGTTTAATATGGAAAAATCTATTCATGAAAGATGGATTTAAAGTCAGATATTTATGATTATAGTGTTGTTATTATTATTATGATTTTATTAATGAATCATTGCAGTCTTATATTTGGCGAATGTTTCTTATAATTTCAGTGTAAAACTTGAGTTTGTTGCTGCAGTGACAAAGTGCAGCTCCAGTCTCTGACGTCACTCCACACATTCCTACACTCCTCTGTCTCCATGACACAGACTTTCTCCTTTAAAATGTCTCTATATGAATCCACAGTCACTTGTGCTTGTGTGTAGACAGTCCTGAGTCCAACAGCTGAGCCTGTGTCAGTGTGGCTCCAGGGCTCCTCCTTTGCTCCTCCTTTGCTCCTCCTTTGCTCCTCCTTTGCTCCTCCTTTGCTCCAGCAGCAGTAGTTCTGATGGGGCTGGTGCTCCTCCTTTGCTCCAGCAGCAGTAGTTCTGATGGGGCTTGGTTCTCCTCCTTTGCTCCAGCAGCAGTAGTTCTGATGGGGCTTGGTGCTCCTCCTTTGCTCCAGCAGCAGTAGTTCTGATGGGGGCTTGGTGCTCACAGGGGCTGAGACATGTGGCTCTGTGTTTCAGGAGCTTGTTCACAGCTTCTGTCCTTTTGCCAGTGTTTGTGTGATATCTGTTGTTGTTCTAGTGATGAGGAGGACTGGCAGCAGAGGCACAGCTCAGAGGAGAACAGGGGATTGGTTTAAATCCACTGTCTCCAGAAGAAGAATGAAGATCACTGTTTGTACATGTTTGAGCTGAAACATGAGTGCAGTTACACAGCTCCAGACTGGACTCTTCAGGATCTGCTTCTGGAGTCAGTCGTGGACACAGCTCTGGACCTCACAGTCTGAGTCTCTCACACAACAATATATCTTCTATGTGCTCCTCCTGGGACCATTTTATACATTTAAATAAGTGTCTGTTTCAAATGGAGTAAAATCAACACTTACACTTTCTGACTCCTGGTGTTAACCTCTGAGCTCCAGCATAGTCCAGTCTGAAACACACGACATCAGACTGAAACACACGACATCAGACTGAAACACACGACATCAGACTGAAACACACGACATCAGACTGAAACACACGACATCAGACTGAAACACACAACATCAGACTGAAACACATGACATCAGACTGAAACACATGACATTAGACTGAAACACACGACATCAGACTGAAACATCAGACTGAAACACACGACATCAGACTGAAACACGCGACATGAGACTGAAACACACCACATCAGACTGAAACGCACGACATCAGACTGAAACACACGACATCAGACTGAAACGCACGACATCAGACTGAAACGCACATCAGACTGAAACACACGACATCAGACTGAAACACACACGACATCAGATTGAAACACACGACATCAGACTGAAAAACACACGACATCGACTGAAACACGCGACATCAGACTGAAACACACAACATCAGACTGAAACACACAACATCAGACTGAAACACACACACATCAGACTGAAACACACCACATCAGACTGAAACACACGACATCAGACTGAAAACACAACATCAGACTGAAACACACAACATCAGACTGAAACACACCACATCAGACTGAAACACACGACGACATGAGACTGAAACACACACGACATAAGACTGAAACACACGACATCAGACTGAAACACACCACATAAGACTGAAACACACGACATCAGACTGAAACACACGACATCAGACTGAAACACACCACATCAGACTGAAACACACGACATGAGACTGAAACACACGACATAAGACTGAAACACACGACATCAGACTGAACTGAAACACACGACATCAGACTGAAACACACCACATAAGACTGAAACACACGACATCAGACTGAAACACACGACATCAGACTGAAAAACACACCACATCAGACTGAAACACACGACATCAGACTGAAACACACACGACATCAGACTGAAACACACGACATCAGACTGAAACACACGACATCAGACTGAAACACAGGACATCAGACTGAAACACACGACAAACAGACTGAAACACACGACACACGACTGAAACTGACACACACGACATAAGACTGAAACACACGACATCAGACTGAAACACACGACATCAGACTGAAACACACGACATCAGACTGAAACACACGACATCAGACTGAAACACACACGACATCAGACTGAAAACACACGACATCAGACTGAAACACACCACATCAGACTGAAACACACGACATCAGACTGAAACACACGACATCAGACTGAAACACACCACATAAGACTGAAACACACGACATCAGACTGAAACACACGACATGAGACTGAAACACACGACATCAGACTGAAACACACATACTAGTCTCACACACACACATTAGGGGGCGGGGCCTCTGTGTAGGGGGGCGGGTCTCTGTGTAGGGGCGGGGCCTCTGTGTAGGGGGCGGGACCTCTGTGTAGGGGGTGGGGCCTCGGTGTAGGGGGCGGGGCCTCTGTGTAGGGGCGGGGCCTGTTGTACAGACAGAGCGACAGAGACAAGTCTCAGCTCCATCTGAGTTTTTAAATGATCCACAAAGACCCAGGAATCAGTGAGAAACAGCCGCTAAAGTAAAGAGCTGTAGAGCCACAGGTGTGTGTCCATAACACAGCACTGAACAAGTGATGACCTGTGACCTTACAGTACATTACAAATAGAGAGGCGCCACCATATGGTGCCATCAGGTACTACAACACAAATACACTGGTAATACTGACTGTTACAGCACGTGTCAGAGATGTGGACTTTAAATACTACTAAAACACACAGATTTACTTCACAATAATCCAGGACTCAGAACTGAACCAGGACTAAACCAGGATCATAATGAGCAGAAAGGAGCAGCAGACACAGGACGAGCACAGGACTTAGGTGTATGTCTGTATATATCTCCTCATCCTTAACACGTGCTCAGGTTAGAGACCCAGTCCCGTCAGAACCCCACCCTGAGTCCTGCACAGTGACCCTCAGATCCAGACTGAGACCAGGAGAAGGACCAGGTCTAAACCCAAGATCCAGGACTCAGCCCAACCCCATCTAGCTCTGGTACAGTCCTCACACCTCTGTCTATAAGGCTCAACAGAGGAAATATACAGGGATAAATACTACTACTATAAATACTACCAAAAATATTCAGGTTTGTTCACCTTAGTTCATTTGAGCTGAAAGAGAAAACATTGAACTTTGTGACAGTTTTTGATTCTTGTAAGGCCCAATAATCACAGAAATATGAACCATAAACCAGGTCCAACATCTGGACCAAAGCAGATGGAGCTGGGAGTCTCCTGAGGGTTGGTGGTTCCTCTGCCTTTGTGCCTAATGGCCTCACCTCCAGTGTGCTGCTGTGTGTGTGGTTGTGCCTTTGACAGACAGCAGGGGGCAGTCTCACCTGACAGACAGCAGGGGGCGCTGGTCCTGTAGAGCGGTCAGGAGCTCTGCTGAGGGTCCTGGATGGTTGTAGCTCAGGTCTAACTCTCTCAGGTGGGAGGGGGCGGAGCTCAGAGCTGAGGCCAGAGCAGCCCCGCCCCTCTGTGAGACCAGACATCCAGACAGCCTAAAGACACAGCATTACACTCATGTGGACACAAGGGGGCAGAGTGCATCATGGGAGCTCCTCACCTGAGAGTCTCCAGTCTGCAGGGGGCGCTCTTCAGTCCAGAACACAGCAGCTCCACTCCTGAGTCCTGGAGGTCGTTGTGACTGAGATCCAGGTGTGTGAGACTGGAGGAGCTGAGGACTGAGGCCAGAGGCCCACAGCTGTGAGGGGACAGTCCACAGAGGGACAGACTGAGGAGACAGAGGGACATTAGAGACTAGAACCACCACACAAGAGTTTAAGTCTCAGTCTATGTGGGCCGGTGCTGGGCTTGTTTGACTCCAGACGTGAGAGATGTGAGAGGGGTGTGGCTGAAGGGAGCTCCGCCCCCTCACATCTGTCCCATCTGACACAGAGAGACTCTGTGTCTCTGTGAGGAGCGGTCAGGGGCCCACACTTCCTGTGCAGTGAGTCGTTTGTTTCAGTTTTGTTTCATCGTGGGGGACAAAGCACCATTACTGTTAATTCTCGTGGCCCTTTCAAAACAAAACCTTCTGCTCTGACAAACTGCAGAATGGGACTTAGTGTGAAAATGTTTTAAAATGACAAAGCACTAACTCTGAACAAAACCCCAAAACCTGACCTGTCCAGAGCATCAGAGAGTTCAGCTGATTTTTAGGCATAAATGATGCATTGAACTGGACATTTTACTTGAAGTAAATAATTGAACATAGAAACTGTACAGGCCTGTTGTTTGATGCAGAGTTTTAAGTATAGATGAGATCTCACCAACTTAAGTAAATATAATCCTCGGGGACAAACCCTCCAGCCCTCTACACATTTACATCATTTGTGTCGGCCACACTGAAAAAGAGGACTGGAGGATTATTAATGGGCTGTTGCATTTCAAGTTCTCCCCGTAGATTTCAGAGCCCCACTCCACCCCTGAATTTAACCCAAAATGAGACTAATAAAAAGTCCCATATCTTGATGTTAGTTTTATCAAATGTTGTTTTCCAATGCAACTACCAGCAGGTTATGTAATAATAGTGAATAATATTAACCCCTCTGACCTGAGCTGGTCCAGTTTACAGTGAGGACTCTTCAGACCAACAGACAACATCTCCAGCCCTGAGTCCTTCAAGTCGTTGAGACTGAGATCCAGGACTCTCAGACTCGAGGACTGGGAGCTGAGGACTGAGGACAGAGCTTCACAGCTTCTCTCTGACAGGTCACAGCTGCTCAGTCTGGAGAGAGAAAACATTGTTTATGTAGAAGTTGAATCAAACCATCCTCTGTTAAACAAAGTTACTCACAGAGCTTTGTTGGAGGCCTTGACCACTGGCAGCAGCCTCAGGAGAGCCTCCTCTGAAGCACAGTATTTCTTCAGCTCAAACTGCTCCAGAACTTCTTCTGATGACAGTAAGATGAAGGACAGAGCTGACCACTGAGCAGGAGACAGTCGACCTTTAGACAGACGTCCTGAACTCAGGTACTGTTGGATCTGCTTCACCAGAGAACGATCATTCAGTTCATTCAGACAGTGGAGCAGGTTGATGCTCCTCTCTGCAGACACATCCTCACTCAGCTTCTTCTTGATGTACTCAACTGTTTTCCTTTTGGTCTGGGAGCCACTTCCTGTTTGTTTCATCAGACCGTTTAGAAGGCTCTGATTGGTCGAGAGTGAAAGACCCAGGAGGAAGCGGAGGAGCAGGTCCAGATGTCCATTTGGACTCTGCAAGGCCTGGTCCACAGCTGTCTGGTAAAACTGGACTGATTTACTGCTAAAACTATTAGTTAATGATGATGTTCGTTTCTCTGAGAGCAGGTTGATCTTAGAGCTGATGAAGGTCTGATGGACATGAAGAGCAGCCAGAAACTCCTGCACACTCAGATGGATGAAGCAGTAGACCTTGTCCTGGTACAGGCCTGGCTCCTCTCTAAAGACCTGTGTGAACACTCCAGAGTACACTGAGGCCGCTGCAGCGTCCAGCCCACATTCACTCAGGTCACACTCGTAGAAGATCAGGTTTCCTTTCTGCAGCTGCTCAAAGGCCAGTTTTCCCAGAGACTCCACCATCTTCCTGGTCTCTGGACTCCAGTGCGGGTCTGTCTCAGATCCTTCTTCATACTTGATGTTCTTGACTTTGGCCTGAACCACCAGGAAGTGGATGTACATCTGAGTCAGGGTCTTGGGCAGCTCTCCTCTCTCTCTGCTTTTCAACACATGCTCCAGGACTGTGGCAGTGATCCAGCAGAAGATCGGCATGTAGCACATGATGTGGAGACTTCTGGACGTCTTGATGTGGGAGATGATTGTGTCGGCCTTGTCTCTGAACCTCTTCCTGAAGTACTGCTCCTTCTGTGGGTCGGTGAACCCTCTGACCTCTGTCACCAGGGAGACGCACTCAGCAGGGATCTGATTGGCTGCAGCGGGTCGTGTGGTTATCCAGAGGTGAGCGGAGGGAAGCAGGCTCCCCCTGATGAGGTTTACCAGCAGCACGTGCAGTGAGGAGGACTCTGTGGGGTCGGTCAGGGCCTTGGTTTTGGTGAAGTCCAGAGGAAGTCTGCACTCGTCCAGACCGTCAAAGATGAAGAGCACCTGGAGGTCTTCAAAGCTGCAGAGTTCTGTTTGTGTTTGACTAAAGAAGTGATGAACAAGTGTCACCAAGCTGAAGCTTCTCTCCTTCAGCACATTGAGTGCTCTGAAAGTGAACGGGAACAGCAGCTGTATGTCCTGGTTGGCTTTGCCTTCAGCCCAGTCCAGACTGAACTTCTGAGTGAGCACTGTTTTCCCGATGCCAGCCACTCCCTTTGTCAGCACTGTTCTGATTGGTCCATGTGTGTGAGCTGGGCCTTTAAACATGTCTTCACATGTGATGACTGTCTCTGCTGGGTCTGGTTTCCTGGAGGCTGTTTCCATGTGTTTCTGACCTCATGTTCCTGGTTGACCTCTGAAGACCCTCCCTCTGTGATGTAGAGCTCTGTGTAGATCTGATTCAGAAGGGTGGGGTTTCCTGCTTTAGCAATGCCCTCAAACACACACTCAAACTTCTGCTGCAGGTTAGACTTCAGTTTACGCTGACAAACTCCAGAATAACTCCCTGAATGAAGACAACAGACACAGGCCTGAGTCTCAGAGAATATAAAACGACTGTGAGAACCTTGTTAAATGTGTTAAATGGTCCTACTGCTCCTCAGACGCTCAGCCAGCTCCTTCTCCTTCATCCTCCTCAGGAAGTTCAGTGTGATCTTCAGAACAGCCTCACTGCTGCTCCTCTGCTCTTTATCCTCATGAATCACAGGCTCTAAGCATTCTGGGTAATCTGTACTCAGAACCTTGTGGAGCTTCTTCAGCTCCTTCTGGACAAAAGTGAAGATGTCCTCCTCCAGAAGCTGAACAGACACATTATAAACAACACAAATGCAGTCAGTGTCAGATCTGTGTGGAACAAGTTCTCATCCATCTGAACATTTACAAACTTTAGTGACAGACCTTAAATATGGAGTCCAGCTGTGTCTGATGGTGCTGACCACTGGAGACCTCTGGACCCTGCTGCTCCACTCTGTGAGAGAGACTCATCAAACACTTATGTTCATTTCAACTGTTTTATTCAACACTTGTGTAAACTCACGACTCTGTGGCAAATGCAATTGTACGGTCCATAGACCAGTCACTCCTGAGGGACTCACAGATGGGACCAGGTTCAGACGGAGGATGTTTCTGGTGGATCCTGAGACACAGAAGAAAACACACTTCAGTCACAGTGACTCTTCTTAACACTTGTGTTCACCTCACTCCAGAATCTATCATCACAGACAATGTGTTTTGGTTCAGTCTGAGGTTTAATTTTCACAAAGTCAAACACAAACAACTATAAAACACTGTTGTTATAAAGTCATTAAGATTGTCCAGACTGTTTACCATAGTGTTACCGGGAGTAGTATGTAGGGGGCGCTGCAGTTACATTCTGTTCTCTACGACATACAGTCTGTACCCCACATGTTCTGGTCCACTGATAATAAATGTCTTGTACATTACAAATGGACTGTTTATTGTGAACATCCACATGTCAGAAGTGGAAACATCACAAAGACTGAACATGAAAAGAGATGGAGCCAGGAAAAAATAAAGAAAGAAAACACCTGTGTCACACAACTTTAGTCCTGGTTTAGTCCTGTTTAGTCCTGGTTTAGTCCTGGTTTAGTCCTGGCCTCCTGCAGGTCTCAGACTCAGGGACTAAACATGTTGAATCAGTGTTTGAGTTTTGTTCAGTTTAAACCTGGAACATTCTTCCTGAAGATGTGACACAGACTCGACTTTGACGATGTTTAAATCCAGACTCAAACGGTTCTGTTTATCTGAGCATATATGATTATACACTGTGTGCACAATTATTAGGCAAGTGATTATTTTGACCATATCATCATTTAATCTTTTATTTCCAAACTCCAAGCTTTATAAACTTGAATGTTTATTGGATTTAATGCAGATCAGGAGATGTGCATTAGTGTAAAAGGGAGGGTGTGGCCTAAGGAGACCAACACCCTATAACAAGTTGTGCAGAATTATTAAGCAGATTCTTCTTCTCAGGAAATATGGGCCAAAAAAGAGATTTTATTGACTCTGAAAAGTCAAAAATTGTAAACAGTCTTTCAGAGGGAGGCAGGACTCTTGAAATATCTAAGATATTCGGGCGTGATCACAAAACCTTCAAACATTTTGTTGCAAATAGTCAACAGGGTCGCAAGAAACATGTCGAGAAGAAAAGATGATAATTAACCACCAAAGATTTAAGAAGAATGAAACATAAAGACACCAGGAACCCATTATCCTCCAGTGCTGCGATATTCCACAACTGCAAGAAGAACGAGGTGTTCACGTCTCAGAGACATGGCCAAGGTCAGAAAGGCTGAAACCCGACCACCTCTGAACAAGACACATGAGTTGAAATGTCAAGAATGGGCCAAGAAATATCTGAAGACACTTTTCAAAGGTTTTGTGACTGATAAGACGAGAGTGACTCTTGACCAGATGGATGGACCTGTGGTTGGATCAGTCACAGACACAGAGCTCCACTTCGACTCAGACACCAGCGAGGTGGAGGTGGGGGACTGGTATGGGCGGGTATTATTAAAGATGAGCTAGTTGGACTTTTTTGGGTTGAAAATGGACTCAAAATCAACTCTCAGACCTACTGCCAGTTTTTAGAAGACACTTTGTTCAAGCAGTGGTTCAGGAAAAAGTCGACATCTTTGAAGAAGGCTTTGATTTTTATGCGAGACAACGCTCCATCACATGTATCAAAGTCCTCCACCCTGTGGCCAGTAAAGGCCTTAAAGATGAAAAACTAAAGACATGGCCTCCTCCTTCACCCGACTTAAACCCTATTGAGACATTTAGGGCCCTTCTTCAGCAGGACATTTACAGTGAAAACAGTTCCTCTCTGAACAGTGTCTGGAGGCTGTGGGTGTGGCACAAAAAGTTGATTCTCATGAGATCAAGAAACTGACTGACTCCATGAATGGAAGGATTGAGACTGTTATCGAAAAGAAAAAGGAGGGTGGCTATATTGGTCACTGAGGGTTTTTTTTTTTTTTTCACAATGTTTATTTTTTAATTTTGAGTTTGTTTATTCTTCTCACTTTAACAGGTGAAAATAAACAAGTGAGATGGGAAAATCTTTGTTTTTCATTTAGTTGCATAATATTCTGCACACTAATAGTCTAATAATGGTTTACATGTAGATACTCTCTTAAGAAAGACAAAACTTCTCTTTTACTACTTAAATGTTCAGGTTTGAGGGTTTGTTCACATTTTGGATGGACCAAGAGCTCTGCAGCTGTACAATAACAAAATGAATCCTCAAAACTACAACTTGCCACAGACTGTTACTGCCGCTGCTCCACTGAGAGACACAGGAAATCTGTCCTGCCTGTCGCCATCAAACTGTTCAACTCCGTTCTGTAACCAAACACTTCAATACTACAATATTCCACTTTGTACATACATGTAAATAGTGTGTGATTTTGTGATTTTGTGATGCTGATCTATTTATTTATTTATTTAACACTGTTGACACTTTATTCTTATTTGACACTTTATTCTTATTGCACGAATTTTTATTCTTATTTAAATGACTTTTTATTCTTATTCTTAAACTTCTATCCTGTGGTTGTGGCATCTGTTAACTAAGAGAATTTCCCTTCGGGGATCAATAAAAGTGATTCTGATTCTGATTCTGATTCTGAATTGCTCACACAGTGTATATGTTTTGTTTTATTGTGAGTTTAATGTCTTTCTTTTTCTGTAAAGCTCTTTAAATGACTTTGTGGATAATAAACTTGTCTCTTTTTCTGGACCGTGGGCAGTTTTATCTGATTTATTAGTCAGTAACTTTCTTCTTTCCTGACAGAAGTTTGTCGACTGTTGGCTCTTTAAGTCCATTTTAATCCAGTTTCAGATCAAAAGTGTCTCTGTTGGAGAAACACAGTCGTTAAAGGCCTGTGACTTGAGCAGGTCCAGTGGGTGATGGGTCTGGACTAGGATCTCATAGAAGGACTTTTGTAGGACAAAGACATAAGTGTGTTGCATTTCCTGCTGCTGAGACGAGCATGAAGTTCCTCCTCACAGTCACAGAGTCATCTGCAGCTCTTACACTTATGTTGAGTTTTAATACAAAACAACTCGTCCATATCATTCTAAAAAGGCTGTGAACATAAAGTCTGACATTATGAGGTGAGTCTGACTTACTCTGGACCATCTTCTCTTTTAAAGTTATCCCTCGTTCCATAGAGTCATAACTCTTGACTGAGGCCCTGGCCCCAGGAGCAGGTCTGTGGACACAGATGGAGCAGTGGCTTTAGTCTGAGCTCATGGAGAACAGTGTGGAGTGTTAGTGATCCTCTCTTACCTGTGAGCTTTTATAGAGGGAGGGGCTCCGTACTCTCTGGTCTCTCTCTGATCCATGCTCAGTCCAGGGTCATGTGATCTCAGACCCTCAGGAGGAGCCGACGCATGAAGCCCACTGCAAAAAGTCCACTCCAAATCAGACATGTGTAAACATGTAAATCCAGACAGAACTTTGTACGACACAAGAAAACCTCACAACTAAATACACCAGAAATAAAGAGAAATAAAAAGTCCACTTCAAATGGAATAAAATAGTAAATAATAGAAATGAAAAAGCCACAGAATGAACCAAAAGACACGACCAAAACCAAAGAGAGTCTCATTTTAGTTAAATCCACAGCCCAAAAGTCCAAATCAAAGTCATTTAAAACCATTAAAAACACAATTGTGTTTATTCAAGAACAAAGTCTATAACCAGGAAATAAACAGGAAATAAACCAGGATGAACCAGGTCTGAACTAAATCAGTATTAAACCAGGACTAAACCAGGACTAAACCAGGACTAAAGCAGGAGTAAACCAGGACTAAACCAGGACTAAACCAGGACTAAACCAGGTCTAAACCAGGACTAAACCAGGACTAAACCTCGACTTGTTCCATATTAATCAAATATTAGTTGAGGAGTTTTCTCTTGATAAACTCCAGACCACGTGGCACAGCCCTTAGGCAAGACACTTGAAACAGAAACACAGAGACACAGTGTCCTGTAAAACAGACTTTAAATGAATCACAGACACAGAGGCACATTTGGACTCAGCGACAGGTTGCTGGTTCTATTCCCATGTGTTTTAATGTGGCAGGACACAGAGAAATAAAGCTGACATGACTCTTTAAAGCTGAACTCCTCCATCACTGCTGCTGTCTGGACCTGTCCTGGACCTGGACTTTGGACTCTGTCTGTGACTTGGACCTGGCCCAGATCCTGAGTCTGGTCCTAAACGTTTCCCTCTTTACTTTTATTTTCTCTTAAAGTTGCACTGTGTAACTTTACTGTGGAGGGTCAGACACCTGCTCGTTTCCATGGAGACGTTATTGTTTTGCTCAGAATGTTCCACAGTGTGGCATTAAACTCTATATTGTAACAAACAGGTGACGTCATGAGGAGGTGATCACTCCTGTAGTAAAAATGTAAGTTTTGCAGTTTTGAGTCATAAAAACACCTGGAGTTGAATAAATACAAAACAGACACGTTTAATGCTGTATTGTGGAACATTCTGAGTGACACAGTCACATCTCCATAGAGACAGTGAGGTCCAGAAAAGTTCCACGCTGCCTCTTTAGCGGAGCGTCCAGGGCCTGAGGGGGTGTGAGCTTCAGCCTGTGATCCCTGTAAAACTGCTCGTCTGATTCAGCACAAAACTAAAGATTTTGGACTAAATCCATAAATCATAAAGTTTTGTATTTCTCCAGCTCCTTTACACTGCATTATTCATTCAGTCCACACTCGCTAAATAAAGACGAGGCTTAAATGTTTGTCCAAAGTGGATGTGTCTCTGTTGTTCAGACTCTAGAGTGTGATGATGTCAGACTCTCAGGGCGAGAGGCACATTTCACTGTTGATCACATGGTATTTTCAGTCACATCCAACATGTAAATTCACAAATGTGACACCTGATTGTTTCTGTTTGTGACTCGAGCCGAGAACTCACATTATTACAGAAATATCTGTGTTTGAATCAGACACTTTTGACTCTTCTGTGTTAAATATGATTGTTCTATAGAAGGTTGTGACGTCTGAAACAGCAACACAAGAATAAAATGTGATTAACCTTCATGAGCCTCTGGAGGATCACAGTCCAACATCTTTACTGTTTATCAGAGATCTCAGGAGAGACTTTATATCAAACCTTTGACCTGTGACTGGGAACATAAACCAATAACA
>JAIEZT010001214.1:0-17500 GCA_019594935.1 Periophthalmus modestus | reverse complement strand
TGCTGCTCCTCGTGCTGCTCCTCTCGTTTGCCTGTGGGTGGTGGTTCTGGTGGAGATAAACTGACTGAGGGGTGGAGATGATAGACCGTGAATGATTTTATAGATTAGGCAGAGATTGGAGTATTTTATCATATTATCCAGGCTGAGTAATCTGTGTTTTTGGAGTAATGGACAGAGGTGAAGATGGTTTGTTTTTTATCCAGAATTTGAACAGTTCTCTTGTAGAGTGACTGCAGAGGTTTCAGTGATGTGGTATTTGCCAGGGACCAGACGGGTGAACAGTGATGTGAGAGAGAATCATTGAGAGCATGAACATTTTGGCTGCTTGGGTCGACATTTGATGCCGAATGTGTTTGAAGTTGTGAATACTGAATTTGATATGATTACTTATTTTATGAATGTGAGATTTGAATGATAATTTTGAGTCTATTACAATTCCAAGATATTTGTTTTGTGGGACAATCTGCAGCCGTTCTCCAGAGACAAGGACGTCTGGAGCTGTGTGGGAAATGTTGCTGGATTTCCTGAAAAATCATTGCTACTGTTTTGGATGTATTGAGTTTAAGACAGGAGTGATTTAGCCAAGATGAGATTTGAGCCATGGAGTGAGTGAGTTTGTCTGCGACCTGGGAGATGTTATTGCCATGTGTGTATATGACCGTGTCGACAGCGTACATTATTATGTGGACATCGGCGCAAACGGAGGGAAGATCATTAATGTACAGTGAGAATAGAAGTGGCGCTAATGTGGACCCTTGGGGAAGACCGGTGGACAAAGTCAGTGCTGAAGATTGTTGAGACTGAATGTGGACGTGTTGAGAGCGGTTGGACAGGTAAGATTCAATCCATTTCAGTGTATCTGGTGAGAAGTTAAATGTACAGAGTTTAGACAACAATATCTGATGGTTCACAGTGTCAAAGGCCTTTTTTAGGTCTAAAAATACAGCCCCCACTACCCCACCCCGGTCCAGTAGTGCTCTGATGTTTTCAGTAAAATAGCAAGTTGCTGTTTCGGTCGAGTGATTGGTTCTAAAGCCAAACTGCCGGGATGGAGAGTGTATTGTGTAGTGTTCAGATGTGTGGTGATTTGATTAGCTACTAGTTTTTCCGCAATTTTTGAAACTGTTGGCAGGATACTGATGGGCCTGTAGTTGGCCATGGACTGCGGGTCTCCACTTTTGAATATGGGAATTACGACTGAGGATTTCCACAACCTAGGAAAACTACATTGGGAGATGGACAGATTGATGAGTTCAGTGACAGGTCGTGTGATGGATGAGGATAAGTCCTTGAGCATAACTGTATTCATGCCAAAAACGTCTTTACATCTGGATGGTCTAAGTGCAGTGATAGTCCGGGATACGTCTGTTTCTGTGATGGGTGTTAACCAGAGAACGGGTGAGTTGGAGTCCACTGTGAGTGTCTTTGGGATCACAGGCGTAAAACATTTAGCTATGCTGGCTACAGATTCAATAAAGTAAGAGTTGAAGGCTTCAGCTATAATAGGAGGGTCATCTGTAAGTCGGTCATTTATTTAGATTTCCAGGTTTTTGTTTTCTTTAGTGCGCTGTCCTGTTATTTTCTGTAGTTGATCCCATATCAGTTTTGAGTTTCCATTTGCTTTGTTGATTATACTGAGAAAGAAATTGTCTTTTGCTCTTCTTAATGCTCTTACTACTCTGTTTCTTAACATGACGAAGACCTCGATCATGAGTGGATCTTGTTTTTTGTGCTTTTTTGAGGGCCTGGTCACGCTCTTTCATGACATTTATTATATCTGTATTTATCCAGGGAGTAGTATTTTTGTGATGTTTGAATCTAATTTTTTGAGTGTACTCCCCTATGGTTTTCTGGAGAGTATTTTGAAATATGATGGTGTCCTTCTCACTATCAGTGCCGGACAGTATGTCATCCCAGTTTAGTTGAGACAAAGTCTCCATAAAACCACTAAACCAGGATTAAACCAGGACTAAACTAGGACTAAACCAGGACTAAACCAGGACTAAACCGGGACTAAACCAGGACTAAACCAGGTCGAAACCAGGACTAAACCAGGACTAAACCAGGATTAAACCAGGACTAAACTAGGACTAAACCAGGACTAAACCGGGACTAAACCAGGACTAAACCAGGACTAAACCGGGACTAAACCAGGACTAAACCAGGACTAAACCAGGACTAAACCTGGACTAAACCAGGACTAAACCAGGACTAAACCAGGACTAAACCAGGACTAAACCAGGTCGAAACCAGGACTAAACCAGGTCTAAACCAGGACTAAACCAGGTCTAAACCAGGACTAAACCAGGTCTAAACCAGGACTAAACCAGGTCTAAACCAGGTCTAAACCAGGACTAAACCAGGTCTAAACCAGGTCTAAACCAGGTCTAAACCAGGACTAAACCGGGACTAAACCAGGACTAAAACCAGGACTAAACCAGGTCGAAACCAGGTCTAAACCAGGTCTAAAACCAGGACTAAACCAGGTCTAAACCAGGACTAAACCAGGTCTAAACCAGGACTAAACCAGGTCTAAACCAGGTCTAAACCAGGACTAAACCAGGTCTAAACCAGGTCTAAACCAGGTCCAAACCAGGACTAAACCAGGACTAAACCAGGTCTAAACCAGGACTAAACCAGGTCTAAACCAGGACTAAAACCAGGACTAAACCAGGACTAAAAACCAGGACTAAACCAGGACTAAACCTGGACTAAACCCAGGACTAAACCAGGACTAAAACCAGGACTAAACCAGGACTAAACCAGGTCGAAACCAGGACTAAACCAGGTCTAAACCAGGACTAAACCAGGTCTAAACCAGGACTAAACCAGGTCTAAACCAGGACTAAACCAGGTCTAAACCAGGTCTAAAACCAGGACTAAACCAGGTCTAAACCAGGTCTAAACCAGGTCTAAACCAGGGACTAAACCGGGACTAAACCAGGACTAAACCAGGACTAAACCAGGTCGAAACCAGGTCTAAACCAGGTCTAAACCAGGACTAAACCAGGTCTAAACCAGGACTAAACCAGGTCTAAACCAGGACTAAACCAGGTCTAAACCAGGTCTAAACCAGGACTAAACCAGGTCTAAACCAGGTCTAAACCAGGTCCAAACCAGGACTAAACCAGGACTAAACCAGGTCTAAACCAGGACTAAACCAGGTCTAAACCAGGACTAAACCAGGACTAAACCAGGACTAAACCAGGACTAAACCAGGTCTAAACCAGGTCTAAACCGGGACTAAACCAGGTCTAAACCAGGTCTAAACCAGGACTAAACCAGGTCTAAACCAGGACTAAACCAGGTCTAAACCAGGTCTAAAGCAGGTCTAAAACCAGGACTAAACCAGGACTAAACCAGGACTAAACCAGGGACTAAACCCAGGACTAAACCAGGTCTAAACCAGGTCTAAACCGGGACTAAACCAGGTCTAAACCAAGTCTAAACCAGGACTAAACCAGGTCTAAACCAGGACTAAACCAGGTCTAAACCAGGTCTAAACCGGGACTAAACCGGGTCTAAACCGGGACTAAACCAGGACTAAACCAGGACTGAACCAGGACTAAACCTGGACTAAACCAGATCTAAACCAGGACTAAACCAGGACTAAACCAGGTCTAAACCAGGTCTAAACCAGGACTAAACCAGGTCTAAACCAGGACTAAACCAGGTCTAAACCAGGTCTAAACCAGGTCTAAACCAGGTCTAAACCAGGTCTAAACCAGGTCTAAACCAGGACTAAACCAGGACTAAACCAGGTCTAAACCAGGTCTAAACCAGGTCTAAACCAGGTCTAAACCAGGTCTAAACCAGGACTAAACCAGGACTAAACCAGGTCTAAACCAGGACTAAACCAGGTCTGTAGGAGGACGTGCAGCAGATGTGTCTGACCTCTGTTGACCTCTCCGTTGGTTCTTTGTGTTTCCGTCACGTTGATAAAATCGTCTCTTCTCTGGAGTTTCATGTTTGTGTTTTGAGCTGAGACAATAGAGCAGCAGGGAGTGGTCACTTCAGCAGGATGTGAGGAGCGTGGTCCGAGAGAGAGGAGACGCTTCAGAGCAACAAACGGAACATCTACCACCTGAAATCACTCAGAACATGCTCTTTAAAGCTCCTGTATCACACAACTGACTCTTGTAGCTTTAATCCAAGTCAGAACGATGTTAGAGCATCAAACACAGACCTGGAGTCGTGTTTGTTTCATTCACATGTTTGAGTCTCACTTTATTATTCGTCTGTAACATCTACAAAGATCAAAATGTGACGTTCCACCTCGTGATGTCATCAAGTGGTAGAAGTTCTCATGTGAACAGCTCCTTTTACCTTTAGTTCAGTCGAGATAAGTGGCAACTCCAGACGGGATGAAATGATCCAAATTAATCTAGAAATGAAGTTTAAAAACACAGTGGAGCACTTCCTGTATCACCACTTGATGACATCACAAGGTGGAACAGAGGGTTTTCAGTTTGAGAGAAGAACTTGTGTGTTAAACATGTGAAAATAAAACCAAACACAGCTCCAGGTCTGTTTGTGACGAGGAAACGACATCAGCTCGTCTCCATGGAGATGTTGTTGCTTTGCCTGGAATGTTTCACATTGTGGCTTTAGTATTTTCACTCATTTATTCAGCTACAGATTTTCTTTTATTGCTAAACGAACAAAGATCTGACCTTTAACCTGGTTTGGTCGGTGTCAGCGTGTCTCCATGGAGATTGACAAGATAAATGTAACACTGCGGAACATTTTAGGCAAAGCCAAGCATCTCTACGGAGACGAGAAAGTGAGAAAAGTTCAGTTAGAAAAGTGACATAAGGAGGGGACATAAATGAGGTGAAGTGATGGATGAAACAAGGTGATACTCAGAAGAATCGGTTCTAAAGTCGTCAGCAGTATCGAAACTCAGGTACGAATCGATACTAAAACTCGTATCGAAAGTAGAGACTCGCTTGAACAGGTATTGATACTCTCCCTCTGCTCGTCTTCCCTCTGTTCCTCCGCTTTCCTCTTCTTCCCTCCTCTCTCTTTCTCTCCATTCTTTTACCTCCTTCCTCTCCTTTCTCCCCTCTCCTCCTTCTCCCTCTCTCTCTCCTCCTCCCTCCCTCTCTCTCTCTCACTCTCCTCCTCCCTCTTTCTCTCCATTCTTTTACCTCCTTCCTCTCACTCTAATCCCTCTCCCTCTCTCTCCTCTCGTCTTTCCTCCTCTCTCTCCTCTCTCTTCCTTTATCCTTCCCTCCTTCTTCTCCTTCTTCGATCTCCGATCTATAAAGATGGTGATAAACAACACGTCACTAACTATCGGCCCATTTCATTATTGGATCAATTTTCAAAAATATTGGGAAAAAGTGTTTGTTCAACATCTGGACAGTTTTTTTATAAAAATCTAATATATTATGTGATCATCAGTGGATTTCGTAGTAACAGATCCACGTTTTCTAACAGTGACGGATTTTATAGAAAATGTGACATCGGCAGTTGATAATAAACGTTTCCTAACAGTGAAATAGACAATGTGTCGGCAGTTGTAATATAAACAAAATACAAGTGGTATATTATCGATCTGCGTAAAGTATTTGACACGATTGACCATAATTTAGTCTCACAGAAGTGTGAGTGTTATGGGGGGGGGTTAATAGTGGTGTTAAAAAGCTACTTCAACAATCGGCTTCAATATGTAGAAATAAATGGACCAGTATCACTTCATAAAGCTCTTTTGTGCGGAATCCCCCAAGGATCTGTTCTTGGGGCCAAATGATTTATCCTTTATTTGAATGACATTTGTAAAGTTTGTGTAGAATATTGAAGCTGGTTATTTTTGCAGACGACACAGATTTATATTGTTCAGGATTTGATGTTGATCAGTTAATTTCACAAGTTGAAACAGAGTTGAAACAATTTTAAAAAATGGTTTGATTTAAATAAGTTATCACTGAACGAGAAGAAGACAAAATTCATGATTTTTTGGATCTCGTCAGGTAAATTCTGTAAAAATGTTTTGTAATGGAGTCGAGATAAAACGTGTTTATGAGACGAGGTTCTTGGAGAGATCATAGATCATCAGATCTGCTGGAAACATCATACACAGAACATCAGGAGTAAAATATCAAAAACTGTTGGTTTACTTTATAAAACCAAATCTGTATTGAATAAGAAATGCTTGAATATATTATATTCATCACTTGTGCTTCTGTATTTATCTTACTGTTTGGAAATTTGGGGAAATGCTGTGAAACAAATGTAGATCCTATAATTAAACGACAGAAAAGGACAAAAAGAATCATTAATGAAGCAGGATTCTGTCCGACTAATGAACTATTTATAAAATCAAACATATTCAAATTTACAGACATAGTTAAGTTAAAAATGTTGTCCAATTCAGTTTTGTGTTGTGAATAAGGATTTTTCCTGTAGGGGGTCAGTCCTTCTTTAAATGAAGAAGCACTTACTATAATTTAAGAGATTTGCTTCGGTTTGAATCCAGTAAAAATAAGAAATAATGTGACAAAGACGAGTCTGTTTGAGGAATAAGACTTTGGAACGATCTCACTGATGAATTTAAATTTATTAAAACTCTGTCTAAATAAAAAAAAAAATGAAAGCATGAATTCATTCATGCATATACTTTGTAGTTGGCCTATGAGCCAAGATATTGTGTTGAAGATATAGATTGTGTTACTGTTTGTGGAGTTGTGTGTTGTCAGGTGGGCTGGACATAAGCAGCTTCAGCCTGATCTTTTATGGTTGTAATTAATGAAGGAAATGTTTTTGTTTTGTTTGTTTTTTCAAAAAAGAAAAATGTAAACAACCAAAATAAAATGTTTTTCATTCATTCAAATGGAGCAAAGGATCATGGTCTATGTAGTTCTTGTTTTTTTAGCTGTTGCTGCAATTAAAACAAAAGTATTTAAGTAAAGGATGTTATGATCCAGTTGTACTGACAGCCCCAGTTTTATTACGGAACATTTGATGAGACGATGTCGCAGTAGAGACACAGTGTGGAGGGACATGTTTCACTTTGGATACTTGTGTCATTTTAAAGGAACAACTGCACAGAGAAAAATGAGTATTTACTGAAAAACTTCATTTTTTTGAGGGAGAAGCATCGAGTCGTCTCAAGTCACAGAGTCAAGTCCAAAGTCCCACCTCCACTTCCTGTATCACACGACGTCTCCATCTAGAATGTTTTCACCTAAATATGCAGGATTTGTGTGTTGAACATGTGTGAATGAAACAAACACAACTCCAGGAAAAATAACTTCAGAAAACAGAGCAACATGGACCTTTAAAGATTCTCAAACATGTAAGAATCACTTCAAATCAGCCACAACTTCAGGGACTGAATGAGAAGAACAAACCACTATCACAGGCTTAAAAACACTTTGTATATTTTTAAAATCAGACCTATTCTGCAAATATACTTCTCAGAGTACTTTCTAGACATTACTTTACTCCTACTTGAGTACTTTTACTCTGTACAGCATATTACTTGAGTAAAAGACTTTTAATTGAGTAATATATAGTACAGTGTAAAAGTACTTTTACTGAAATGAATAAGACTCTCTGTGTTAGACCCTATGGTTTTAGTCCTGGTTTAGACCTGGTTTAGACCTGGTTTAGACCTGGTTAGTCCCTGGTTTAGACCTGGTTTAGTCCTGGTTTAGTCTGGTTTAGACTTCTGGTTTAGTCCTGGTTAGACCTGGGGTTTAGGACCTGGTTTTTCCTGGGTCCAGGGTTTAGTCCCGGTTTAGACCCGGTTTAGTCCCTGGTTTAGTCCTGGTTTAGTCCTGGTTTAGACTGGTTTAGACCAGGTTTAGTCTGGTTTAGTCCTGGTTTAGTCCTGTTTTTTAGACCAGGTTTAGGTCCTGGTTTAGTCCTGGTTTTAGACCTGGTTTAGTCCTGGTTTAGACCTGGTTTAGTCCTTGTTTAGACCTGGGTTTAGTCCCTGGTTTTGTCCCCGGTTTAGTCCCGGTTTAGTACTGTTTAGTCCTGGTTTAGTCCTGGTTTAGTCCTGGTTTAGACCAGGTTTAGTCCTGGTTTAGTCCTGGTTTAGACCAGGTTTAGTCCTGGTTTAGTCCCTGGTTAGTCCTGGTTTAGACCTGGTTTAGTCCTGGTTTTGTCCCGGTTTAGTCCCGGTTTAGTCCTGGTTCAGGTCCTGGTTTAGTCCCTGGTTTAGTCCTGGTTTAGACCAGTTTAGTCCTGGTTTAGTCCTGGTTTAAGTCATGGTTTAGTCCTGTTTTTTAGACCTGGCTTAGTCCTGGTTTTGTTCCTGGTTTAGTCCCGGTTTAGTCCCGGTTTAGTCCTGGTTTTAGACCTGGTTTTAGTCCTGGTTTAGTCCTGGCTTAGTCCTGGTTTTGTCCCGGTTTAGTCCCGGTTTAGTCCTGGTTTAGTCCTGGTTTAGTCCTGGTTTAGTCCTGGTTTAGACCTGGTTTAGTCCTGGTTTAGTCCTGGCTTAGTCCTGGTTTTGTCCCGGTTTAGTCCCGGTTTAGTCCTGGTTTAGTCCTGGTTTAGTCCTGGTTTAGTCCTGGTTTAGACACTGGTTTAGTCCCTGGTTTAGTCCTGGTTTTAGTCCTGGTTTTGTCCCGGTTTAGTCCCGGTTTTAGTCCCGGTTTAGTCCTGGTTTTAGTCCTGGTTTAGTCCTGGTTTAGTCCTGGTTTTAGTCCTGGTTTAGTCCTGGTTTAGTCCTGGTTTAGTCCTGGTTTAGTCCTGGTTTAGTCCTGGTTTAGTCCTGGTTTAGTCCTGGTTTAGTCCTGGTTTAGTCCTGGTTTAGTCCTGGTTTTAGTCCTGGTTAGTCCTGAAGCACAGGACACATTCTCGTACTTCCTGGTTCTGGATGTTTCTGTGCATTAAAATCACCTGTAAACTAACCATCAAAGTGCAGACGACAGAAAGACATAGTCTCTCTCTCTCTTTCCCTCCCTCCCTCCTAAATCTCTCTGTCTATCTCTCCTCTCTCGCTAGCGTCTCTCTCTCCCTGTCCCTCAAGTTATACTCTCTATCTCTCCATCTCTAAGAGTCCTCTTTCTCTATTCCTCTCTCTAGGTCTCTCTTTGTGCTCTCTCTTAGTCCCTGCTCTCTCTGTCCTCTCTCTAGGCCTCTCTTGCTCCCTTCTCTCGCTCTCTCCTGTCTCCCTCCCTCCCTCTCTCTCATCTCTAGTTCTCTCTCTCCCCTCTTTCTCTGTCCTCTCTCTTCCTTCTCTGCTCTTTCTCTCGCTCTCTCCTGTCTTCGGTCCCTCCATCTCTCTCTCTCATCTCTTTAGTTCTCTCTCTTTATCTATTCTCTCTCTCTCTCCCTCTCTCTCTCTGTCCTCTCTCTCTCCTCTCTTGCTCTTTCTCTCGCTCTCCTCCTGTCCTCCCTCCTTCCCCTCTCTCTCTCCAGCTTCTCTCTCTCCCTCTTTCTCTGTCACTCTCTCTCCCTCCTCTCTTGCTCTTTCTCGCTCTCTACCTGTCTCCCTCCCTCCCTCTCCTCTCGCTCTTTCTCTCTCTACTATCCTTAACTCTCTCTCTGTCCTCTCCTATCTGCCCTCTGGCTCTTGCTCTTTCTCTCGCTCTCATCCTGTCTCCCTCCCTCCCTCTCTCTCGTGTCTCTCTCTCCTCTCTCGCTCTCTCTCTCCCTCATTCTCTCTCTCCTCTCCCTCACTCTCTCTCTCCCCCCTCTCTCTCTCTCTTTCTCTCTTTCTCTCTCCCCTCTCTCTGTCCTCTCTCTCTCCTCTCTTGCTCTTTCTCTCGCTCTCTCCTGTCTCCCTCTCTCTCTCTCTCTCTCTCTCTCTCAGATTTGTGGATAAACGTGTGAACTGTCACGTCTCTAGTAAAGTACTTTTAATAGTACTTTTAATAGTACTTTTAATAGTACTTTTCTGACTTATCTCTCAGACTTTTGACTCTCCACAGATCTGACCTGTAACTTGACCTGTAGCATCACCTGATCATCTCCATGGAGACAGAGAGAATTTTGTACAAAAACACAATACTACAGGCTGCTGTTTTTTTTTACTTTTACTACTACTATTACTACTACTACTACTACTACTACTAACAAAGTAAAAGTAGAATATTTGTTCTGATAGTCTGAGACCTGCTGAAAAGGCTGAGGGTTTATTTTTAACACATTGATAATGTGAACAAACAAAAAATATACAAAAAAAACAAACAAACTTGAAGCTTTATTAGATCTGACACAAATACTTTTACTTTTTCCTCTTTCAGAACATTTTTAAACAGGTACTTAATACTTTTACTTCAGATGATTTATGTTCATGTGATAAACGACTATTATTTCTATATGACTTTTGCAGTTTGTCTTTGAGGAAATAAAACATTAGAAAAGAAATCTCTGGTCAAATGACGTCAAAATATAATCAACATTTACAAAGTGATTTTTGTACAGATTTGACTGTTGTATTTTACACAGAGGAGGGTGAGTCTGTCACAGAGACACTGAGGAGCCTTAAGACCAGAGCCAAAACCCAGGGAACAGAGGCTCAGTGAAGGTGGTGTTGAAGGTGTGGAGGGTGGGTCAGTTGGTCAGAGGAGACTGTGTAGAAGGACAGAGAGCCAGCAGGACAGTCCACAAACACATGAGACTGTCCCAGAAGAGGAGGAGCAGGACTGATGGGAGGGAGGTGTGTTTGTTATTATGCCAAAACATAGAAACCATCTTTTGAGAACAGACCAGACTCAGGACTGATCATTGTGTCCAAACAAACTGTCATAACTGTTTGCCTTTCCTTCTGATTCTTCTGTAAGACACTGGATATAAAACACATCCACTCCACTGGACCTCCCAGTAACAGGACCAGTCAGACCCAGTGGAACACAGAATCTGAGACCAGTCCTCAAATCTGTCTGATGACTGGATACAGCTGCTTCTCTTGTCACACGTGTCCCCTTCTTGTTGTTGTCAGACAGTTTGAGGTTTATCTGAGCTGTGTTTGGATCCAGAGTGAGATCACAGAAATCTGATGGAGAGAAGACACAACACAGCAGCAGTTAGTCCCATGTGAGACACACATTTAATTATAGTTTAATATGGAACAAATCTATTCAGGAAACCATGGATTAATGTGTTTTATAATGGTTTTATTAATGAATCATTGCTGTCTTATATTTGCTAATGTTTCTTTTACTTTCAGTGTAAAACTTGAGTTTGTTGCTGCAGTGACAAAGTGCAGCCTCCAGTCTCTGACGTCACTCCACACATTCCTACACTCCTCTGTCTCCATGACACAGACTTTCTCCTTTAAAATGTCTCTATATGAATCCACAAGTCACTTGTGCTTGTGTGTAGACAGTCCTGAGTCCAAACAGCTGAGCCTGGTGTCAGTGTGGCTCACAGGGCTCCTCCTTTGTCCTCCTTTGCTCCTCCTTTGCTCCTCCTTTGCTCTCCTTTGCTCCAGCAGCAGTAGTTTGATGGGGCTTGGTGCTCCTCCTTTGCTCCAGCAGCAGTATTTCTGATGGAGCTTGGTGCTGCCTCCTTTGCTCCAGCAGCAGTAGTTATGATGGGGCTGGTGCTCCTCCTTTGCTCCAGCAGCAGTAGTTCTGATGGGGGCTTGGTGCTCACAGGGGCTGAGACATGTGGCTCTGTGTTCAGGAGCGTTGTTCACAGCTTCTGTCCTTTTGACAGTGTTTGTGTGAGATCTGTTGTTGTTCTAGTGATGAGGAGGACTGGCAGCAGAGGCAAAGCTCAGAGGAGAACAGGGGATTGGTTTAAATCCACTGTCTCAGAAAAGAAGAATGAAGATCATGTTGTACATGTTTGAGCTGAAACATGAGTGGCAGTTACACAGCTCCAGACTGGGACTCTTCAGGATATGCTTCTGGAGTCAGTCGTGGACACAGCTGTGGACCTCACAGTCTGAGTCTCTCACACAACAATATATCTTCTATGTGAGGCTCTGGGACCATTTTATACATTTAAATAAGTGTCTGTTTCAAATGGAGTAAAATCAACACTTACACTTTCTGAGTCCTGGTGTCAACCACTGAGCTCCAGCATAGTCCAGTCTGAAACACACGACATCAGACTGAAAACACACAACATCAGACTGAAAACACAACCAACATCAGACTGAAAACACACGGACATCAGACTGAAAACAACGACATCAGACTGAAACACACGGACATCAGACTTGAAAAACACCGACATCAGACTGAAACACACCACATCAGGACTGACAAAACACACGACATCAGACTGAAACACACAACATCAGACTGAAACACACGACATCAGACTGAAACACACGACATCAGACTGAAAACACACCACATCAGACTGAAAAACACGAAATCAGATGAAAAACACACCACATCAGACTGAGACACACGACCATCAGACTGAAAACACAGACATCAGACTGAAACACACCACATCAGACTGAAAACACACACATCAGACTGAGACACACGACATCAGACTGAAACACACGACCATCAGACTGAAAACACACGACATCAGACTGAAACACACCACATCAGACTGAAACACACGAAATCAGACTGAAACACACTGACATCAGACTGAAACAGACGACATCAGACTGAAAACACGCCAAATCAGACTGAAACACATGACATCAGACTGAAAACACATGACATTAGACTGAAACACACGACATCAGTCGGAAACACACAACATCAGAAATGAAACACACGGACATCAGACTGAAACACACGACATCAGACTGAAACCACACGACATCAGACTGAAAACACACGACATCAGACTGAAACACACGACAATCAGACTGAAACACACGACATCAGGGATGAAACACATGACATCAGAATGAAACACATGACATTAGACTGAAACACGCGACATCAGACTGAACACACGACATCAGACTGAAAACACACGCAAATCAGACGACTGGAAACACACGACATCAGACTGAAACACAACGACATCAGACTGAAACCACGGACATCAGTCTGAAACCACACGACATCAGACTGAACAAACACATGACATTAGACTGAAACACACGCGACATCAGACTGAAACACACGACATCAGGACTGAAACACACGACAGCCAGACTGAAAACACCACGACATCAGACTGAAAACACACGACATCAGACGAAATGAAACACACCACATCAGACTGAAACACACATACTAGTCTAACACACACACATTAGGGGCGGGGCCTCTGTGTAGGGGCGGGGCCTCTGTGTAGGGGCGGGGCCTCTGTGTAGGGGCGGGGCCTATGTGTAGGGGGCGGAGCCTCTGTGTAGGGGGGGCGGGGCCTCTGTGTAGGGGCGGGGCTCGTGTGTAGGGGCGGGGCCTCTGTGTAGGGGGCGGGGCCTCTGTGTAGTTGGCGGGCCTCTGTGTAGGGGCGGGGCCTCTGTTGTAGGGGCGGGGCCTCTGTGTAGGGGGCGGGGGGCTCTCTGGTAGGGGGCGGGCCCTGTTGTACAGATGAGCGGCGACAGAGACAAGTCTGAGCTCCATCTGAGTTTTTAAATGATCCCACAAAGACCCAGGACATCAGTGAGAACACAAGACCGCAAAGTCTTCAAAACCAGAGGTGGATCAATAAATAAGTGAATATGTGCGTGCGGGGAGTGAGCCATGGAGTTTCAGCACTGTAACGGTGTGGTAGTGGTCAGGCAGAGAGCGCTAGCTACAGCCATTAACATTGTGGCGTCGGGACAGAAAGAACTGAACACCTGACGTGTGTAGATTTACTCTGATACTTGTTTATTCCACATTTAAAACCAAACAATGCCAGCCAGTCTCCACGGCACAAAGAATCAGACCATGAAAGGAGCTGAGTCCGTTTTATACCTGTTGTACCACACATTACTGCGCTGTAGAGACACAGGTGTGTGGCCATAACAACAGCTACTGAACAAGCGTGATGACTGTGACCTACAGGTACATTACAAATAGAGAGGCGCACCATATGGTGCTATCAGGTACGTACAACACAAAATACACTGGTAATAGACTGTTACAGCACGTGTCAGAGATGTGGACTTAAATACTACTAAAACCACACAGATTTACTTTCCTTAATCAGGACTCGACCTGAACCAGGACTAAACAGGATCATACGAGCAGAAGTTTTTTTTGCCGACACAGCGATGGCGTTTCACTTAGGGTTTATGTTTGAATTCTTATCAGTTTTTTCACTGCCTCACTGGTGTCAGACACAGGCGAGCACAGGACTTTAGTTAAGTCGTATATCTCTCCTCATCCTCAACACGGGCTTGTAGAGACCCAGTCCCCGTCAGGACCCGCACCTGAGTCCATGCACAGTGAGCCCTCAGATCCACGATGCGGACCAGGAGAAAGGACCAGGTCTCTAAACCACAAGATCCAGGACTCAGCCCAACCCCATCTAGCCTCGTACAGTCCTCACACCTCTGTCTATAAGGCTCGCAACAGGGGAAATATACTAAGGTATAAATACACTACTACCCCACAAGTATCACCCAACTACCACAATATATCAGAGTTTGTTCACCTTAGTTCATTTGAGCTGAGAAGAAGCAGAACATTGGAACTTTGTGACAGTTTGTCGCTTATTGTGAGATGTCGGGAGTAGAACGTAGTGAAATCACAGAATATGAACCATAAACCAGTCCAACATCTGGACCAAAGCAGATGGAGCTGGGAGGTGGCCTGAGGGTTGGTGGTTTCTCTGCCTTTGTGCTAATGGCCTCAACTCCAGTGTGCTGCTGTGTGTGTGGTTCTGCCTTTGACAGACACAGGGCGGCAGTCATCACCCGACAGACAGCAGGGGGCGCTGGGCCCTGTTGAAGCGGTCAGAGCTCTGATGAGGGTCCTGATGGTTGTGTGTGTACAAGTTCTAAGCAGGGGGAAGGGGGGGAGTCCGGCTGGGGTTAGAGCGGCCGCCCCTCTTGTGCACCAGCTCATACGCCTAGAGAGCCCAGGATACCCTCTGTGGTCCCAGTCATCCAGAGTAGCTCAAATAACACTCCCTGAAGTCTCAAGGTGGGACCAGGGGGGCGCAGCTCAGAGCACTCCAGGCCAGATCCCTGCAGTCCCCAGACCCTCTGTGAGCCCAGACACTCAGACAGAAGCCGAAAGACCACAGCATTACAGTCAGAGTGGACACAAGGGGGCAAGAGACTGCTGCATCATGGAGCCCCTCAGTAGCCCCCTGAGAGGCTCCAGTCTGCAGGGCGCTTCCTCACCTCCGTTTGCAGTTCGCAAACATAGAGCAGCCGCTCACTCCTGGAACAGAGCCTCCAGCCTGAGACTCACCTAGAGTCTTGCATTGCTCTTCAATGATGCCAGCCCTCCACCTGATGAGACTGGAGGCACGGTGACGGATCCTCGTGTTCCAGAAACATCAGACTGAGCGAGGCCACTGGAGCTGTGAGGGACTGAGTCCCACAGAGGGACAGACTGAGGAGACTGTGAGGGGACGTCCACAAGGGGAGGGATTAGAGAGACATTAGAACCACCACACAAGAGTTTAAGTCTCAGTCTATGTGGCCGCCGGTGCTGGTTTGACTCCAGACGTGAGAGAGTGAGAGGGGGGTGGCTGAAGGGAGCTCCGCCCCTCACATCTGTCCCATCTGACACAGAGAGACTCTGTGTCTCTGTGAGGAACGGTCAGGGCCACACTTCCTGTGGCACGTGAGTCGTTTGTTATTCAGTGTTTGTTTCATCGTGGGGGACAAAGCACCATTACTGTTAATTCTCGTGGCCCTTTCAAAACAAAAAAACAAGAACTTCTGCTCTGACACAAACTGCAGAAGGGACTTAGTGTGAAAATGTTTAAATGACAAAGCACTACTGTGAACAAAACCCCAAAACTGACTGTCCAGGAAGCATCAGAGAGTTCAGCTAATTTTAGACATAAAATGATGCATTGAACTGGGACATTTTTACTTGAAGTAAATAATGAACATAGAACTGTACAGGCTGTTGGTTTGAAATGCAGAGTTTTAAGTATAGATGAGATCTCACCAACTTAAGTAAATTATATCCTCGGGACAAACCCTCCAGCCTCTACACATTTACATCATTTGTGTCGGCCACCCCGCTGAAAAAGAGGACTGGAGCTCCTTATTAATGGCTGTTGCATTTCAAGTTCTACCCGTGATTTCAGAGCCCACTCAGCCCCTGAATTTACCCAAATGAGACTAATAAAAAGTCCCATATCTTGATGTTAGTTTTATCAAATGGTGTTTTTCCAAAGCAACTACCAGCAGGTTATTGTAATAATAGTGAATATTTATAACCCCTCTGACCTGGAGAGTGGTCCAGTTTACAGTGAGGACTCTTCAGACCAACAGACAACATCTACAGCCCTGAGTCCTTCCACTCGTTGAGACTGAGATCCAGGACTATCAGACTAGAGGACTGGGAGCTGAGGACTGAGGACAGAGCTTCACAGCTTCTCTCTGAAGGTCACAGCTGCTCAGTCTGGAGAGAGAAAACATTGTTTATGTAGAAGTTGAAATCAAACCATCCTCGTTTAAACACCAGTTACTCACAGAGCTTTGTTGGAGGCCTTGACCCACTGGCAGCAGCCTCAGGAGAGCCTCCTCTGAAGCACAGTATTTCTTCAGCTCAAACTGCTCCAGAACTTCTTTTGATGACAGTAAGATGCAGGCCAGAGCTGACCACTGAGCAGGAACAGTCCAACCTTCAGACAGACGTCCTGACTCAGGTACTGTTGATCTGCCTCCACCAGAGAAACGATCATTCAGTTCATCAGACAGTGGAGCAGTGTTGATGCCTCTCTGCAGACACATCCTCACTCAGCTGTCTTCTTGATGTACTCAACTGTTTTTCTGATGGGTCTCAGAGCCAACTTCCTGTTTGTTTCATCAGGACCTTGTAGAAGGCACTCTGATTGGTCGAGATGGGAGAAAAGACTAGGAGGAGGAAGCGGAGGAGCAGTCCAGATGTCCATTTAGGGACTCTGTAAGGCCTGTCCACAGCTGTCTGGTTAAAACTGGAACTGATTTACTGCCAAAAATATTAGTTAAAAAAAATGATGATGTTCGTTTCTCTGAGAGCAGGTCGCGATTTTAGAGCTGATGAAGGTCTGAATAGGACGTGCAAGAGAGCATGCCAGAGACTCCTGCACACTCAGATGGATGAAGCAGTAGACCTTGTCTCTGGTACAGGCTCTGGCTCCCTCTCTAAAGACACTGTGTGAAAACACTCCAGAGAGTACACTGCGGCCTGCTGGCAGCATTCAGCCCAGAATTCTTTCAGGTCAACACTCGTAGAAGATCAGGTTTCCTTTCTGCAGCTGCTGAAAGGACAGTTGTCCCAGAGACTTCACCATCGCCCTGGTCTCTGAGACTCCAGTGGGGGGTCGACTCAGATCCTTCTTGACTTGATTGTTCTTCACTTTTGGCCCCTTGAACCACCAGGAAGTGGATGTTACATTGTGAGTTTCAGGGTGCTTTTGGGGGCCAGCTCTCTCTATCTCCGTCTGCAACACATGCTCCAGGGCTGTGGCAAGTGATCCTAGCCGAAGATCGGCATGTAGCACATGATGGGAG
>JAIEZT010001213.1:101423-169812 GCA_019594935.1 Periophthalmus modestus | reverse complement strand
CTCATCGCCAAGGAAACCAGGCGCAGAACTCCCACTGGTTCCGTGGTATTGGTAAATTTAGGATGTTAAAAAAAAATGCGGACTCCCAGTGCTTTTTTTTTTTCATGTAAAAGCGAGTCAAAATGGCTCTTTGGGGGTTAAAGTTGCTGACTCCTGTTCTAAAACAAAGGCAAACACCCATGGAAACATGGAGGAAGTAGAACCTCCACCAGAAAATGTTACATAGTGCACCTTTACAATAAAGAAAAAACAACCTTACACTTGTGATGTGTCTACAGGTCAGGTCCAGCGAGGAGCTCGACAGAGAAGTAGGAAGTCGCCAAATCTGTGTTGAAGATCGGAAAAACCTACACTACACTGATGCAGTCATACATGAGACACAGAGACTTGCCAATGTTGTACCTATGTCCGTTCCTCACAAAACCAGCAGAGATGTTACCTTTCAGGGCTACTTCATCAAAAAGGTGTGATATTTGTAATTGTGATGATCCAAAAAAGCCAAACCTTCATACTTTACAAAATGATTGTCTCTAGGATACAGTTGTAATTCCTCTGCTCACTTCTGTGCTGTATGATGAGAATGAATGGGAAAGCCCACACACTTTCAACCCATCTCATTTCCTGGACAAAGATGGTAAATTCCGCAAGAGAGATGCTTTTCTGCCCTTTTCTGCTGGTAAAGAACAAATACATTGTATTTGGGGACAAACTTCAGGTGTAATAAATATAATGAAGTGGAATGGTTTTGCAGGTCATAGGATGTGTCTGGGAGAGGGACTGGCCAAGATGGAGTTGTTCCTCATCTTCACTATGCTTCTCCAGCGCTTTCGCTTCAGCCCTGCACCTGGAGTTCGAGAGGAGGATTTAGTGTTGACCCCATGTGTGGGTTTCACTCTCACCCCATCACCCCACGAGCTGTGTGCAACTATTCGCTCATAACACAGCACTATGAACAAATGATTACAATGTGGCTATAATTTCTATTTTTGACATAGGAATTACCCAAGTTTGATCTTTCACCTGTAATGTCAGTTTTGCACATTTTAATCACTGGTCTTGTCGAGCTCTGAAGAACCCATTTCACATATTACTTAATAAACAGCAAAACATAAATTGATTCCATAAATGTATTTAGTGACGGGCTTGCAATCAGAAATATGTTATACTATTATAGCAATGTCACCATTATTGCCATATTGTGTGATATATAAAAGGAGTGCAACACCCAATATTGTACTTTTTTGGTTTAATACAAGTAAAATTACATTTTCTACTTACTTAGGCCTACTTAAAATATATGGGGGGGTGCGGGTGGTTGGTCCAAACGTTCCTCTGCTTTATTGTATCAAGTCAGCACAATAAGCATCTCCTGAATACGCCGAGAAATTATGCAGGCGCATAAAGTTGTCGCATTTTGACATTAAAGATGTAATTTTACAAGAACAGTTGAAGCCTGAAAAAGTCATAATTTTATGAGAATAAAGTCGTAATATTATGAGAATAAAGTTGTATTTTCATGACAATATAGGCTACTGTGTGTGAATGAGTAGACTAGTGCGTTATGCTTCATGGAGAGTTTAGAGCATTTTGTTCTGATATACTTTAAACTGGGTTTAAGCACAATAAAATACTGTGTATTTTAGCCCATCGTCACCACACTATCATCAGTCCAAGTACTTTGAAACAACACTGCAAACATTTGAGCTTGTTTTGTCGGAGGAACCATTGTTACTTTTATGGGAAGAGGACTGGCTGGAAGTGGTCGGCTGCAGGAGGTATCGGTGGTTACACCATAGAGCTATCCAGAGAGGATTTGCTGTTTCTCAAGAAACTTTCCAAATTTTAAAGAAAATATTGGATCCAAATGGGGTAGAGTTGTGAAGAAGACTTTACAGCGTAAGGGGCCAAACGCACTGTGGCATTTGGAGTCATATGATAAACTGAAGCCATATAGTATTTGCATAAATAGCTGCATTGTCTTCAGTCGTCACATTATGTGGATGGAGGCATATGTTACCAACAGCGACCGACAGTAATTGTGGATTACTAATATCAACATAGTGGAGGGTGTCTGCAAAGACTCTGGGCAGATCCAGGTACAGAAAATTCACATGCCTGAGACATGCAACAGCTCTTGGTCAGAAACCACATCGACGCATTTGCCGCCAAGCAGCGAATAGAGTCTTGGTGGGGACCCCTTGATAAACAATGCATTGAGTTTTGGATGGACATCCTTCAAACAATAAAGGAACATGGACATTTCACCGGTAATTTATTGGACAAAATTTTGGCACAATTCTGTTTCCTCAACATTATACAGGTAGGCTATTTTCAGTGTTGCATACATGTATAATGTTGAGGAAGCAGAATTGTGCCACCCCACCAAGACTATTCATTGATTGGCGGTGCTGCATCCATAGATAAAGCTTTGATCCTAGAGGTAAGATCGGCCCTAAAAAATCCAGCCCGACCCGGCCCGCGGGTATTAAAGCCCGACCCGGCCCGAGCCCGACCAATTAACTTGATTTGCAGGCCCGAGCCCGAAGCAAACGCAAATTTTCATATTTTATTTGTGAGGATTCGGGAGGAGGAGGAGGAGGGGGGAGGAGGGGTGATTTATGATAACAAGTCCACGCACTTGTCTGTGATGGCCTGCTTAGCGCGATGAGGGGCGTTTTTTGAAACAAATGATAATATAGATGTTTGACGATCATCAATTTTGCCAGTACAGTTGTTTAAATGCTGCTCAGCGTCGAGGTGCCAGTCTTTTTGCTCTCGTATGAAAGCAAAGCGCCACATTGACACATTCAGAGAAGCCAATTTCTGTAGCATTTTCTACAATCAATGTGAAGCTTTTCCACACCTCACTCTTACCTGTGCGTGTTTGTCTGTTCAGTTCTCCTGTCTTTAGTTTATCCTTAACTTCTTGCTCCTCCATATTGGGGATACCAGGTCAAAATAGATGCGGACTTGCAGAAGGGAAGATTATTAAGAGGGCGGCGTTCACGTGCGCAGAGCTCTGGCTCTGCGGCTCCTGTTTAGTAGTTAAATAGCAATTACATTACAGCGCCTTCTCTGTTTTATCCAAATGATTTATTTTAAAAACAAGTATTCCTTAGTTTAGATCCACACATCGTTTTAGTATACATTTTTATAAACATATATTTATTTTAAAAAAAAGTCAGCAAGAGAAAAGCCCGACCCGACCCGAAGCAATGATTGACATTTTAGGCCTGAATTTTGGGTCGGGTTCGGGTCGGGTCGGGCTCGGGCTCGGGCTCGGGCTAGGGCTTAAGATCTTACCTCTATTTGAGCCCCGGCAAATGTGACAGGGAATTTGAACCTAGAAGGAAAGGTGTAACTTTTCCTTACACAGTGATGTGTCTGAAAAATGTCAGAAAAATGTCTGATGGTATGAGATTCCTGTCTTTTTGAAACCTACAAACACTTTAAGACAAAAAACGCGTCCACTCAAAATACAAAACTCTGAGCCACAAAGTAATGTAGTCTCCATTCAGTGTAATGAAGAGAGCAGTGAGCGTTACATTGGAGAAAGAAAACAGCAGCCACTCCATAAGAGGATGTACCAACACCGGCAGGAAAGCTCCTTTGGACCCCAATCCGCCGTACATCTCGATCTCAAAGCCACTGTAACAAATAGCCATTTTGTCACTTAGTTAAAAGCACCTTTCACTATATGCACTTTAAATTGCACAAACACTTTAATAGCACACAGCACTTTTAAATAATATTGGCACTTTAAAAATGACAATCTGCACAAAGATTTTAAAATGTTTATTTGACTTGTCGTCTTTTGTCCAGTTTTGGATCTGGGGCACTGCAACACCTTAATTGAAGCTACATGTCCTGGAGGAGAAAGAGGATAAGATTATAATTAAATTGGACAGGTGCAAAATAAGTGCAATGTTTAAGAATGTTTTTAAGTGTTTGTGTCTATTGTGTAATTTGCAGTGTTTTAGTAGAAGAGTGTTTTAAAATGTTGAACTCACCTTTGCATCTTGTGTCCAGGCATCAAAGAGGTCCCAGGGGAAACAAGCTCCCTTTAAAAAGGTTCTGGGGCAGGACCAAGATGGGAAATGTGTGGGGAAACATGTTGGGCATTTTTAATGGTTTAGGGATTTTAAGTATATTTGGTGTTGGTTTTTAGGGTTTATTTATGTATATATTTATAACATTTATATGGTTTATTGGTATTTGGTTTTATGAAGGTTAGAGTAAGAGTCACTAACCACTCCTTTGAAGATAGTCAGGTTCAAATCTTAGTCATAGAAAAAGAAATGGTTTGAGAAGGGAGTTATAGAAGCTATTTTTGTTAGGAAAGACAATCCTTCTTTAAACAGGAATGGGGGCCTTAGACCTCATCCATCCTTCATCTATAACTCCATCCTCAGACCCAAACAAAGATAACAATAGCAGAGTTGTTAATGGTTTAATAGGGTGGTTTCAGCTGAAACTGAAGACAATGGCTGTTTACAGTTTCAGTGTAATTAGCCCCTCCCTTCAGATGGATATAAGGTAATGTCCAACATAACTGACTAGAACTGAAGAAGTGGGTTAGATGAGCTGCGAAACGTCTTCACTCTTACAAAGATTTGTCCAGTTGACAGATTTAAACTTCATCTTTTGCTATGGATCAGACCTGGACGACTGAGGGATTACAATGTAATCCTGTGTCTGTAAGCAATCAGATGTCTTTGAAAGGGATGCTGGACTCTGCTGTCCCTGAACGGGTGGTTCTTGTCAGTGTAAGGATTTGTGGTTTTCTTGTTACTCAACCTAAAAGTATATGTAGCTGAGTGTGGTTAAAAAACCTAAGGAAGCAATGCTACCTTTTTTTTTCTTCTTCTTCTTCTTTTTATTAGGCAGCATCAATGAAGTGTACAATACTCATATTGTATAACTTTTTTCAAATAACATTAACAAAATTAACAAAATTACCCCACCCACACACATAAAACAGCAAACTGGGCTACTCTGCAGCAATCGTTGAAGGTTTCTTAAAGAAATCAAAGAAAGGGCGCCATAGTTTATAAAATTTTGTTTGTGATCCTCGAACAGTATCTAATTATCACATTTTTTTCCAAATCCATATAAGACTTTCTAAAGATATACAATACTAATATTTCTTGATTTAAAACAAACTAGGAACTGTTAAAATACAATAGTTAAAACTGATTAAAAAGGCTAAAAGTTCTAAAACAAGGCTGGCAGTGTGAACAACCAAAAGACTAACACCAGAATGTATTAAAAATAAACAATTTATTAAAAAAAAAAAGTAACACGAAAAAAACAATTGGTCCCAATAATAACATACTAAAAGTCCATTAAAACAAGGAAGGGTTCTGGCAGTAAAAATCGAGAAACACAAGGGGAGATAGAGGCAGTGGAATGTTTTTTACAGCAAAATTAAGGTGCTAATGTGGCCAGGTAGTCCTGCCAGAGCACTACAAAAACGGTACCTACAGGGCAGAGAAACTCTGCCCGCCTGCTGTAATCGACGTCGCACTCTGGCTTCCTTTCTCTATGGTCTGTTTCGTCCGCTCACTGGCCCGAGCCCCACTGAATGATACTTGCTCAGCAGTCACATGTTCCCACATTGCATACACAATAGGTAGTAGCAACTTATCAGTCCTGCCAGAGTACTAAAAGTGGTACTCACGGGATAGGGCAGAGAAACTCTGTCTTTTTCAGTGACATACTCTGGCTTCCCATGGACACCTTGGCTCCATGACAGATGCTGCCGATGGCTGTAGCTGCTGTCTGCTGCTGCTCTTGCTCCGGCGCACACACCTTCCCCAGATTCTAATATGCCCCCTGTGTTGAATTTCCCTCCTTTAAAATTAGTTTGTGTTATTGGTTTGTGTCAGAAAAACTCTGTTCTCAACTCGCTATTTACCAAAAAGACTCAAGACAAGTATTAGACTTTTCACTTCTCTGATCAGAGGCAGAAGACTCGGACAGCATGTCACGAGGACACTGTCTCCGAAGCCCTCTTCGCCGCCCCCCTTTTCAGGCACATTAGACCCATAATGTATTCTTCTTAAAACAAAGGATACATTCATTTAACACGTTTTAACTCAGCACCCCCTCTTTCCAGACAGGCATCTTCTGCTTTCAGTTCAGGTTACACAGTCTTTTGACTTTACACTTGCACTCCCATGCACCCTTATTATTTGCTCTCATAGTTTACTTACACAGCTTAAATCCATTAGCTTGAGTTTTTACCTACTTCTAAAATCTAACACACTTCAGCACATAGTTTATTGCATGATAACATACAAGTTCAATTTTGCACCACCAGTCTTTCAGTTACTTGGTTAAAAAAACAGGTAAAACAGTCAACCACAGGTTCAAGGTCCAGAACAGGAAGTAAAACACACAGCGCTGCACACAAAAAACAAAACAAAACAAAACAAAACAAAACAAAACAAAACAAAACAAAACAAAACAAAACAAAACAAAACAAAACAAAACAAAACACACATTTAAAAATAAAAGCATACAATACAAAAACAATGTGCAAATCACTACAAAGTGTGCTGTGCATAGTTATCCTGTGACAATGTCTCATATTTTAAAGGTGGCAGTCCCTGTCACCTCAGTTTGGTGGCTGAGGTGACAGACACCACGGGCTGGTGGCTGTCCAAAGTTGGACCTGGCAGAGCACCGTGAGCTCTGTGGTGGCTCTGGTGGATTTACAGGTGGATTAAACAAAAAGCAAAAGTATGGGGTCTGGCTTTGCATACTTGGTTACAAAGAAGCCTCAGGGGTCGGTTCAGGGTTCTCATTCGCAGGGCCAATGCAGGGCCAATTTCTGTGGATAGTCTTTTCTCTACCTCCTTTTTCAGGCCTATCTTTGTAGACTACCCCTGTGTCTCCAATCTGCTCCAACGCTACATGGGGCTCTGGGTCCGAGCCTGGGTGAAGCTTGCCCTGGCCTTTATGGTTCCTGTCCCTCACCCACGCTCTCTTACCAAGAGCTAAAGGAAAAGCTTTTGCTTTCTGATCATAAACCTGTTAATTGCGGTCTGCAGCTTTTTCCATGTTTTGCCTGGCAAGGTTATAGGCAAAGGAGAGTTTCTGGTTGTGGTCTCTAACCCACCCATCCAGGTCATAACCCTGTGGCTGCCTGTTTACACATAAACCTAGCTCCACTGGCTGCCTCAAGTGTTGACTGAACATTAACATACAGCCCATAATACTTTAGTATTATGGGCTGTATCGTTGTATGCTGCCATAGGTGGCCTGAGCAAATACTCAGGCCACCTATGCTCTCCCAGCCTCAAGTGAGTGCAACATGTTCAACAGGGTCTGGTTCATCCTCTCTACAGTGCCATTTCTGGCAGGGTGGTATGGAGCCATCCAACTCTTACTTAAGCCATAAAGCAAACGCTCCCAGTACCTTTCATGGAGAAGTGTATGGGGGACCTACACTTAAAAGAGGTCTTAGTTTTCCTCAATGACCTCATCTTTTTTTTGTTTTTTTTTTTGTAAATTTGGTTTGGACAGTGCATGTTGATGAACAGACATGAGAGAATGTATGTCATGAATGTAAACACGCCAGGTTATAGCCAGAGGCTAATTTCCACCCGTTGTCCCAAGGGCTGAGGTAGGTGGGTTAAGTGTCTTGCCCAAGGACACAATGACAGCATTCATCTGTGAGGGCTGGAATTGCACCGCCAACCTTCGAGTGACTCAACCAATGATGTTTATGTAGAGAGTGGGATTTGAACCGCCAACTTTCGGATCAGTGGACAAACACTCAACCTACTGAGCTACTGTCGCCCCAATCATCTTCTCCGACTCTATGGAAGAGCATGAGCGCCGGTTGCTGAGGATACTTAACCGTTTCAAGGAGTACAGATTTAAGTTGTTGCTCAAAAAATGCAAGTTCTTCCAAACTTCTGTAAAATATGGGCCTCGTGATGTCTGAGAACAGAGTAGATACCCATCCCGAGGAAGTCAGCACTTTAAAATCCTGACCAACTCCCCCATACGCTAAAAGAGCTGAGGTCTTTCTTGGGATTCGCTGCATATATTGACGGTTCATAAGTGGTTACTCCGCCATTGCAAAGCCACTGAACGACCTTACCAAGGGACCTTACCGACACCTGCCCATGGGCCTACTCAAAAGCATTCCATCATGTTCAAGGGTCTCGACATCAGACAAACATTCAGAGAGAGATGGACACCCCAATGCCAACAAGCCTTTGACAAGCTCATTGAGAGGCTGATGACTGCCCTCGTCTTGGGGTTTGCTAATCCAAAGCTGCCCTATATCTTGCATACTGATAACAGTACAATCGTGCTTGGTGCTGCTTTGTACCAAGAGCAAGATGGCCAGTTGCTGGTGATTGCCTTTGCCAGTTGAGGTCTTTCTGCCAGAGAAGCCAGATACCCTGCCCATAAGCTGGAGTTTCTAGCTTTGTAATGGTGTAACCCAGGTGAAAAATGCGGATTCCCTATTACATCAGCTCTCTCTCTCACTCCCCTCTGCTGTGTCCCTCGCAAACCTGGTCTGCCAACTTACAACCGATCATTTTCATTGACCATGGTGCTAAACTATCTTAAGATGTTGTTGCAACCCAGTGACGTGCGGTCAGGTGAGGCAGGCGAGGAAATCTTGAGAAGAGGCGCACGGTGAGGCACCAGCCATTAGTGCCTCACCGTGGACTGACTGTGCTGTGTGCTAAGCTGCTGCTTTAACTCTTTAAGGGCTGAGCACATTATAGCGGCTGTGAAAAGGCGGCGGTTGAGGCATGCATTTACCCTGCCTCATGTTAGGGGGCGCTCGTGAGCCCAGAGATTCTTGCAATTCCCTCAGAATAGGGGCCGCAAACTACAATTTAGAGTTAGTCAACTTTAGCAATTCACTTTTTCTCTATGTCTGGCCCTGCTTTTTAAATGGAGGAAGATTACATATTAAAGCTCAAGCAGTTTTCTAAACTGGACTTTCGGTCGAAGCACGAGGTTATAATTAAAGGAAGACCAGCACTAAAGGAGCTAAATGGTTTGCTCCAGACGACCGGACTCAAGACTCGCTCTTTTCAAACAGAGACGTACAATATGGTGAGAAATTTAATGACTTCAATCCACTGAAAATTGGAGAAACAGAATAGGGATAAAAACAATATATAACCAGCTTTTTATTTCATACTATTAGAGCTATTTCATACGGATTTCGGAACTTTTATTTTGAAATTCTTTTTTATTCTGGCCCAAGTCACTGGGAGAAAAATTGGCCCGGGGTCAGATTTACTTGCTGACACCTCGTTTATATGTTTGTAAATCTGATTGTGATGACATCAGTGCCTCACCAGGCATGAACCTCACCGCACGTCACTGGCATGTTGTATAATATAACCTCTCAGAAAAGCTTTCAGTGCTTCCCATGCTACTCCAGCTGAACGGGCAGAAGGAATGTTAATCTCCATATGTAAATAGCAAAAGCTGAAGTTAAAATCTGTCAACTGGACAAATCATTGTAGGAGTGAAGACATTTCGCTGCTCATCCAAGCTGCTTCTTCAGTTCTGACCAGATTGCTGGTGTCCACTGCCTTATATCTATCTGCAGGGAGGGGCTAACTATACTGAAACTGTAAACATCTATTGTCTCTAGTTTCAGCTGGAGCTACCCTATTCAGCCCTTCATGACCCTGCTATTGTTCTCAGTGTTCTGGGTCTGAGGATGGAGTTGTAGATGGGGGAGAGATTATGTCTCAAGCCCCCAGAACAGAACAAAATTATTTTTTCACTAAAGTCGATCAAAGGCTGTATGCCTAATGTGCCAAGAAACTGTCACTTTGCTGCAAAGCAGTCGACTACGCTAGCAAGGAGTCAACGCAGGAACGTGCGGCTACAGCTACAAGTTTTTCGCTGGCATTCAAATTAGGTGAACTTGAGTTTATTCTGCTGTGTTTATTGATACACTGACAATAAAAAAGATCAACAAGTTTTTGATCTTCGGCAAAACTGAATGTGAGTTTTTCTGCTGTGTTTCTTTAACTGAAATTTAATACATTAATTATTAATTTAATGTATACATTTGTTAAACCATTTGTATAATGAGCCTTGCATATTCATGCTTTGCTGCATGTCACAGGCCAAATCTCTAATGTAATATATACATATATATATATATATATTGTGGCCCGGCCTCTCTGTCAAATGTTAGAACCCATTGTGGCCTGTGTGTCAAAAAGTTTGCCCACCCCTGAGCTAAAACAATCACCCTCCATACTCTACTCAGTGTGGTATTACGCAGCATAAGCGGCTCTGCCTCTTGAGGCCTGGGTTGTCACTGGCTGTTTGCACCACCTATCCAGCTGCTCTTGCTGCTCTTTCTTTGCTTCTAGTGCCCGCCCACCAGCATTCCACTTCGGTGTTTATCTGCGCCTCACAGCAGGTAAGAGATGCTCTCGTGCTTTCATCTGAAAAACAAAATGTAGTTCGTATATGTCCGCTAATTTAGAAATCTATTCTTAGCAGTGGCAGGCCGCCAGGGCCAGCAAGGCCTTCTCTGCTGGCCTAAACATGCTCGGAATTTGATTTAAAAGAAATTAATTTTATTTTCATAAATATGTAAACAAAAATATTCTCTGTTCTCTTTATGTCATATTATATCCACTTAGTTGAGTGGATTCCATTGTTGTCTATTCTGGCATAGTTTTTATCCAGTTATATTTCAGCTAGCTTGTGTAGCTTGTCAGACAAATTTAATTTGCCTGGCCCCTTTTGTTTGTTTTGTTTTCTTTTAATTTGGATATGATTTTTAAATAATTTTTTTATTAAACTTTGTCATTACAAAAACACGCAGATGTAATAACATACAAACAAACAACATGGGGAACACAGCTTCAGTAAGGCACAAAAAAGAAGAGAAAGAGCACTCCATACCTCGACCACAAAACCTAAATTAAAACAAAAGGACCTGAGACATCGAATACATTTATTTATTTTTTTTGGCACAGACAGATTTAAGCAATTTCAAGGAGGAGTAAAATGATTTACTTTCATTCATGAAAGCAGGGGGTAGAGTCCCTCCATTTACAAGAGTGAATATGGTATTTAGCCAATAATAAAACAATATTCACAGTGTCAATTACATTTCTATCCACATCGTTCACAAAATATAAAATATGATTAACAATTACATTTGGGAAGTTTGGGATTTTAAACGATAACCACTCTCTAATGTCATGCCAGAATTTATTAGATGCAGGGCAAGTAAAAAAGAGATGGAAATCGCAAAAGGCACAGCCTGACTTCTTAAATTTGAACCGCTTATTAAGAAAACTGGATAAATTTTATGACAAATATTGAATTGTGCTTCTTTTACTTTAGGTGGAATTGGCAATTTAACGCAATTTCAAAATGCCTTTTCCGGCAGATTTATTTTTTTATTATAATCATGGAAAACTATGGACTTGAATGCATCTGTAATAAATTTGTTGTTACACGCTTTCTCTAAGAATTTGAGATGGTCGATTTTTAAGCTTGGTAGAGATGATTTAACATTGGAATAAACAATGGCATTTTGAATCTGGTTTAATAATGTTGTTGGAATAGCTTTACAAGTTTGGTGATATTCTGTTTGTACAAGCGAAATTGAATCGGTCAATAACACGTATATAATCCAGTAACATTCCATTACAGTCCATTAAATCAGTTACAAACAGAATTCCATTTTTAACCCAATAAGGATGGAATATTGATTTCCTATTGATTAATACTGACCTGTTGCTCCATAGGACCGACCCATGTGGAGTGAAATTATGTGTGAATATCATTTTTCAACAATATTTGACTGTGATATTTTGACAGAGCAAATGGAATCTAGGTTATTTTGAAATCGCACCTCAATAAGATATCTTCATCACGAAATTTATCGAAAATGGCACTTGGAATGTGAAACCACATGGAATCGGGTGAAGCAAAAAAGACCTTTAACCATTTGGCTTTGAATGATCCAGTCAAGGCCTCAAAATCTAAACCTTTTACGCCACCATTTTTAAATTCTTTAACCAGTTGAGATCTCTTTAAGTAGTGTGTTTTATTTCTCCATATGGTTTGAAAAAAATACTGAATTAGCCTTTTTAATGTTGTTATCTGAGATAAAAAGAGGATGATAAGGGTATATTAACTTTGACACACCTTCAGCTTTGGATAAAACAACTCTTCCAAAAATTGTGAGATCTCTTATGAGCAAATGATCAAAAGCCCTCTTCATACCACCAACACACTTTTCTATGTTGACTTTTTTTTTTTTATAGGATCTTTAGAAATCGGTTACCCCAAATATTTGACCTCAGATTTGACTCTAATGGAGTCTATAGGGCTTTTCAGGCAAGAATGAACTGGGAGCAGTACTTGTTACGGTTAAGAGATAGACCTGAAGCCTCAGAGAAGGCAAGGATCAGTTTTAATGCAGTGCTGACCATAGATTTGTCTTTTAAAAACACTGCTGTATCATCCACAAATTGACTAATCTTAAATTATTTTCAAAAAATTCGAATGCCTTGCAAATTTGGATTATTCATTAATAGTAAAATAAGTAATTAAGTAAAAATCAAAATAAATAATTTTGGCAAAATCGGAGAGCCTTGGCAAATACCTCTTGACATCTTGAAGCTAGGAGTCACACCTGATCCCAAAGAGACCAAACTATTTATATCTGTATAGAACATTTTCATGATATTACAAAAAAAATGTTACCAAAGCCCAAGGTCGAATAATAAAGCCATGCTCAAGGTAGTCACTTTATAAAAACCTAGAAATAATAATAAACTTTAATTTTCTATAAATTGTCTGTAATCCAGCATGTCAAGATCAATCTAGTGTGAAAATGTATGTTTAACCCTTTTATAAAAGCAGATTGACACTCACTAATATCTGCCAGCCCAGTGCTTCAACAATTGGCAAAAGTAAGAGCCAATAGTTTGTAGTCTGTACACAAAGGGGTCATAGGCCACCAATTTTCAATAAAAAGATTATCTTTGTTGGCTTTAGGAATCAGAGTAATGAGACCACACTTCATGGTGGCAGAGATTTTGGTTTGCAATAATTTCACCAAGGGCTTTGATTAACAACTGGTGGATTTCATTCCAAAAAATATATATAAGATTTAACAGTTAAACTATCTAAACCAGATGACTTGCCTTTAGCCATTTAATGAATTGCTTTATCCAACTCTTCTATAATTAGATCATAGTCCATATCACTTTTAAAGTTATAATTATTTTTTTTACCCAAAAATTAAGTATTTCAATAAGGATGTACAGTTTACTTCCGAGTAGTTAGAACTACATAATTTACTATAAAAATTGTGTATTGCCCTATTAATTTCATTTAAGTCATCACTTATTACCCCATTAATGTTTAATTTGGAAATTATCTTTTTAGATTGCCTTTCAAGACAAAAAAATAATGAAAAATTTGTCTCACCCTCCTCAATCTATTGAGCTTGAGAATGAACAAAGGTGCCCCGAGCTTTTTCCAAGAATAGATTGTCTAGTTCGCTTTTAAGGGCATCTATTTGGACTCTTTCTTTGTTCGATAACACTGCTTTGGAACAAGTTATTAATAGAGGTAACACTTTAATTTTGTTGGGCTCTTTTTTGTTGCACAAAGAGCTTCCCAATTGTAATTACTTTTTCTCTAACTTTGAATTTGAACCATTCCCACTTGTTTAGAGGTGTGGAGTCTACAGAAGTTATTTCAACAACAAGATTCTTAATTTCAATACAAAAGTTTTTGTTAACCAAAAGATTACTGTTAAATTTCCAAGCTAAGGTTGGTGGAGATATGTTATCATTTAGAGTAAGAGTAAGGGTCACTGCACAGTGGTCTGTTAGACGAGAGGTAGAGATTTGACATTGTGATATATTCTCATTTGTAAGGAATGAACCAGTAGTCCAGCCTAGAGCGTTGACTGTTGTTGGTTGCATTAAACCAGATGTATTGCCCTTTACCATTGTTTCTTAACTTCTAGAAGCCAACTAGATTTGTGTTAGAAATCAGGCAATGAAAGTGTCATCAAAGGAGTATTATACTTCCCTCTAGAGGGAAGGCTGTCCACTGTGTTGTCTGGAACCAAATGACAGTCACCTCACCTCATCTCAAGAATATACCAGCCTCCATTGGTTAATCTTCCTGCATAGATCTGCATAAAATGTCTTGTTGAGAGCTTTGTTGTTATAACCATAAAAAGATAATAAGATCAATTTAACATTATCCACTTCTACTACAACCATGAGCCTATGTCCATCTGTGTCACTTTTATGATCCAATATTGAATCTTGAAACCTATAAAACAAAATCATGGCCTCAGCTGAATGAGATGTCCCATGACTGATATAAACAGAGTCCCCCCATTGAAGTTTCCAAAACTGTGTCCTCTTTTTCAAAATGAGACTCTTGCAAAAAAAAAAAAAAAATACAGTTTACTTTCTGTTCTTTACAAAAAATAAAAATTGCCTTATGTTTTATGTTGTTTTTCAGTCCCCTTGCATTTAAGGACAATAAGGATAACATAAACAGTATGTCAAAACTTTCAAGTGCGCAAATATAACAGGAAAGAAGCGCAAGAACGAGTAACCATACTAGCCACTAACTTCGTGGTAAAATGCTAAAGCTCATATAGGTGAGAACACAACCTTTGTAATTGAGATTAATAAAAGTTAATCAGGGCCCACTCTTTTGCTGTCAATCAACGCATAGTCCCTCTTCAGGTAGGCATACTTCCTCCGGGCTTCTTGAACCAGTGGCCACAGCTTGGCATGTGCGGCGCAGTGGAAAAATCTTCCTTGAAGCTGATGTGAAAATCCTTGCAAACTTTGGCATCCTTTGATTTCTTCCAGACTTCATCCCACACAATTCACATTCCAAACTGAATGATAATAGCTCGGGGAGCGCGGTAAGAGGTGGCAGCCATGTCCTTCTTTCCAATCTGATGCACGGTGTCTACAGTGTCACGCAGCTGATCCACAGACAGTGGGACAACCCGTGTCAGGATCCTATCAGAGTCTCCTGCACATTCTCGTTATCCATATTTGGTAAACCAGCCAAACACAGATTCCATCTCCTCTTGTAGTGGTAATATTCATCACAAGCACTCCGCACGGTTGCATTCTCTCTTTTCTGTAGATTGACATCAGACTGAAGCTCCATAAGGTCCTTTTTGTTCTTCTCAATACCAGCTGTGTTTTCTTCAATGCTCTTTTCAGAATTTATGAAACGCTGATTTTGGTCATCCATTTTCTGAGTGAGCACCTGTACCGCCTGGAGCACGGCGTTGACCGTGCCTTCCTTTGCAGATGGTCATCTTGTACCTTGCTCCTTTTGGATCTTTTATTTTTAACCGTTGTGTGGTCCCAATTCAGCTGATCCACCTTGGATAAAGTGTCTTCATTGGATGTAGTGTCGTCCAGTTCAATCTCCTCAATAACTTTTTCGTCACGGGCTTCACGGAGAGCCGAAAGTCAAGAAAAAAAGACAAAAACTGTAACTTAAGTTGAAAAATAAGTTAGACAAAAACACAATTAAATCTTGCAAATAAAAATAGGGCTATTGTGGTATGACTGGGTTGACAACTTGCCAAAAATATAAGTTTGCTATCAGAGCAGCTGACGTGCGGTCAGATGAGGCAGGTTAGGCACCGGCCGTTCGTGCCTCACATGGACTGATTGTGCTGTGCGCTCAGCAGTGACAGCTGCTGCTTTAAGCGGCTGTGAAAAGGCGCCGGGTGAGGCGCGCAGTTGCAGTTGCCTCATGTTAGGGGGCGCTCGTGAGCCCTGAGATTCTTGCAACTCCCGCACAATAAGCGCCGCAAACTACAATTTAGAGTTAGCAAGTCAACTTCAGTAATTCACTTTTTTTTTCTTGTCTGGCCCTACTTTTTAAATGGAGGGAGATTACATATTAAAGCTCAAGCAGTTTTCTAAACTGGACTTTCAGTCGAATCAGGAGGTTATGATTAAAGGAAGACCAATGCTAAAGGAGCTAAATGATTTGCTCCAGACGACGGGACGAAAGGCTCGCTCTTTTCAAGCAGAGTGGTACGAAATGGTGAGAAATTTAATGACTTCAATCCATTGAAAATTGGGGAAACAGAGTAAGGATAAAAAACAATATAAAACCAGCTTTTTATTTCATACTATTAGAGCTATTTCATACGGATTTCGAAACTTTTATTTCGAAATTCTTTTTTATTCTGGTCCCAAGTCACTGGGAGAGAAACTGACCCGGGGCCAAATGTACTGACACCTGGTTTATATGTTTGTAAATCTGATTATCAGTTCCTCACCAGCCACAAACCTCACCGCACAGCACTGTATCAGAGCCTTCTAAAAGCACTGCCTCTCATGCCGCCATCTTGGGACCTCTCCTGTTCACTGTAAGTAGACACAGACACAGTCAGTTTCAATGGCCAATCAGATCTCAATTCTGCATTCCAGGGCTAGCTAGAAGGTCTTACGCAAACTGGACATGTACGTGTCCTGTGACTGGATCATAAGCACTACTAGAGCTGGAAAGGCGGCAGTTTGCAGAAGGTCAAACTAAACCGGAGATCCAACAACTATTGCTGTATTTTTAACCCATAATGGCTGAAGGAGGAGAAGAGATTGCTCTGGTTGCAAATATACTTTCCACGCCATTTTCAAGACATGAAAAGTTTCATGAAAAGTTGGATATTATGTTTCTTAAAAAGTTGGATATTATGAGAAGAGGTCGGCCAACCCCTACGCTACCCAGTCTGTCCCAGTAAGAAAAGGGGTTTGTCCGTCATTTCCAGACAAACAACTATGAACGGACCCTGTGGCAGCTTCCGAGAAACGCTGCAAATTGTTCTGTTGTTGGACGGCTGGGCACTTACAACCTACAGTGCGTTTAAAATTTTGAAGACACTCAAGTGGACCTGCAGCTCAGCGGCACCCAGGGAGATGGAGCTCACAATGAAAAGTACGTTTATAACAGGGGTGCGCAAACTACGGCCCGGGGGCCACACACGGCCCTTTGGGCTTATTAATCTGGCCTCCCGATTGTGACCAAATTATATTAAAATAGGTTCAGGTAAACCTTGTTCAATTTACCTTTCCCCTGTAATGCCAACGTTTCCCCAAAAGATGCATCAACCTTGTTTGCGTGTATTAGTCTCTTATTCTCTTATCAGCATTTCTGCAAAAATGAGCTTATCATAGTGAGTGCTGACAAGGAAATATTTTTTTCTACTGAAGTCCGATCAAAGGCTGTATGCCTAATATTCCAAGAAACTGTTGCGGTTTTCAAAGAGTGCAATATCAGCCGTCACGCTACAAAGTATGCCAACTACGCTAGCAAGTAGTCAGCGCAGGAACGTGCGGCTACAGCTCAGAGGCTGGCAGCCAATTTACAGACCCAGTAACATTTTTTCACCAGCAAACAGCGATTCAAGAGTGAAATACCAAGGCAAGTTTATTGTTGGTATTCAAATTAGCTAAACTTGAGTTTTTTCTGCTGTGCTTATTGATGCAGTGGCAATAAAAAAGATCAACAAGTTGTTGATCTTTGGCACCTGATAAAACTGAATGTGAGTTTGATAAAGTCTTGTGTTTTCTGCTAACCTCTGCATTTGATCTAAGTTTTCTAACTCTAGCCCAAACCTATTTAGTGAAACTGCCAGGGATTCAAATCCTGCAGTGCCAGTGCATGTCCAGGCCCATCTGAAGTTTGCTAGAGAGCATTTCAATGATCCAGAAGAGAATGTCATATGGTCAGATGAAACCAAAATAGAACTTTTTGGTAAAAACTTAACTCAACTTGCCGTGTTTGATAGAGAAAGGATTCTGAGTTGCATCCAAAGAACTGTGAAGCATGAGAGTGGAAACATCATGCTTTGGGGCTGTTTTTCTGCAAAGGGACCAGAACGACTGATCTTTGTAAAGGAAAGAACAACAAGAAAGAAAGAGTTAAACAATGATAATACTGTAACTGTTTTAACGGTGAATGATGAAGTGTTGTCTGGTGTTGAGGTTTTTTCAGGCCATCTCATTAAGGAAATTGGCATTCCTTTATTTGCTGAGCCAAAGAGATCAGCTAGAAAGTCTACCGGACAACATTCAAATCCACATAGGCTGCCACAATCTGTGCAGGTGACCAAACCAGCATCTTAAAAATTTTAAATTTGACATTTTACTCTTTCTGTACTTTGTTGCGTCGATGATACTCCTTGTTGGGGAGGGACATAATGGGTGATACCTCAGGGTGTCAGTGCTGTATCACAGACCAACATGGTTTTAAGAAGAAGTTGGCTGTGTGCCCAGGAGGTACCACATTTCGTAGAAGGTCGCAAATGTTGTTATTTCCAGAGACAGATTTGAACCAAGCAGTAGACAGTTTGCGGAGTTTTTTTGTTTTTTTTTACAAATTCTACAGCCACTGTCAGCATGGTTTTCTGTTCTCTTCACAGTGTTGGCCACAATAGTTGAATTGACTTCCTAATTCTCTTTCTCAGACTGGTTTGTCCAGTTGCTTTCAGACTATCTGTTCCATCACGAAAAGAGAGTATTGTAATGTAGACTGGCCGTTAGCGGTAGGATGTGAACAGAAGACAGAAGCAGGGGTGTCATCCACAATTTTTATTTCTTTTTCATCGATCATCAAAGTGCGTTGTGCAATGGAGGTTAGAGGAGCACAGTATCCTCCAGCAGCAGAACATAGTATGATTGTTTCGGCACCTTTTATACTGTCCTACTGATTGGATTGAACTATTGTTAAGTATTAGGGGTGTTTTATGAAATAACATTAGCTCTTTAAACTCTAACTTCATAAAAAACAAATAAACCAATAAACCACATACACTTTATATAGTAATATATACATAAACCCTAAAACCAAACACCAAATATACTTAAAATCCATAAACCATTAAAAATGCTCAATATTTCTCCCCCACATATTTCCCGTTTTGGTCCTGCCCCAGAAGCTTTTTAAAGGGAGCTTGTTGCCCTGGGGGCCTCTTTGAAATAAACAAGATACAGGAGGTAAGTTCAACATTTTTTAAACACTATTCCACTAAAACACTACAAATTACACAATACACACAAACACTTCAAAACTGTGACGGGTAGATGAGGCCTCATGAAGCGTTTCGGCACATTTACCAAACTGTATTGATACTGTGTCGGTACAGTGTTGCTCTGTTCTATACTGACATCTGTTGAATCTTAAGGTGTACATCATTGCAGGCAACTTAGTTGACACTCGCAAGACACACTGATTCAATGACCTAGTCATACTTGTGTGCAGAATATTATTTAAGTTATTGTATTTCCAATGGTATTACAGGGGTCCCTCGCTATATTGCGGTTCACTTTTCGTGGTCTCTCTGTTTCGTGGATTTTATTTTTTTTGTTGTTCAGCCAACTTTACATACATGTTTGATGCTAGCATTATGACTCTGAAACACCGCGGCGTCAAGAACATGCTGGACGCCTTTACATTTGAGGGCAGACGCCTCCGACGCGCGTCATGGACCCTCTGGACACGCAACCCAGAGCGTCCGTTGTGGTCTGTGAGTGTCTTTGGATGTTTTGTTTTCCCTGTGTCTTTGTGAATGCTGCAGACCAGGGTGAGAGAGTGATGTTAGTGTATTTATTACATAAAACCCATCAACGTATGTGATCGACTCTGCGGCGTGTCTAGTCCGTGACTAGCCTTTATGCTTCCCGGTGCGCCCCGCACAATTAAGGTGCCGCTACTTTGCGGCTGATGTCTTTCTGCTTTTTCCGGATAATGACGTCGCTTTTTCACAGGAGGTAGTCTCTGACTGTTTGACGCTGCTCATCAAACGACAAAAAGTTCAGCTTTTTCAACTGAAGGCTCCAGACGCGCCGCGTCAACGCCAGATTCGCGCCGCTCTGACTTTTTAACCTTTTTTTAGAAGTCAGCTGGACTGCATTCCCCATGATGCACCTGTTATCATTGTAGTTCCACAAGGCCCGTGGCCCGAGAGTTCAGTGCAGAGTTAGTACGGTGTTAGGAGCAGAGCCTCCTGTTGTTCACAGGTCGTCCTGCCTTATCTTGTGTGTATGAGTACTGTGTGCGTTCATACGGTGTAAGTATTGTTTGTAATTTGGTATGAATGTTGTAGTTTGCCAGTTTACAAATGTGTATTTTTTATCGTTTGATGGGCTCCACGTGCAATTACCACGCAACAACGCTTCATTTGTGTCCACCCACTGTCCGTCCTTTTGCAACAGCCAATATTCTCCCTGCATCTTCCTGTAATTAATTCATAATAATAAATTACTTACCATTTTGTACAGTTCTGCCCATTTCTTCATTATTGCATTTATACGAACACTTAAGGTTTTGCGTGTACGTTCTGTGTTGGAGCACCGCTCTGTGGTCCCTTTGTGTAATAGCATGTGATTTTTCTTTATTCATTGCACTGTATAGTTTATTGGTGTTTCTTGTGTTGCTAATGTATATATACACCTTTGTCTTCTTTACAGATAACCACACACACACGCGCACACATACATGCATATACACTCCATGAAACTACCTGTGTAATATTCCCTGATATCACCCGCTTCCTCCTCCTAAATAAACATCCCTGTACTGTACAAGTGGAGTTTGCCTGTTCCTTCTGACCAAGGACAACTTCGTTGAAGACGGATCAGTAATCAGTGCATGTCAGACGCACACAGTATCTCAAACACAGTTTGGCGCGTCGGAGATGAGCGAAATAGCAGTTGTATCGGTCACGTGACTTTTTCTTAAAGCGATACGCGCATCGATACGGGGCTTCGCTGTACAAGCTCGACACATGCGCCGGCGCATCAGTGTTGCTGGACCCATCACTACTTCAAAACATTCTTAAACATGTATTGCAGTCATATTGCACTTGTCCAATTTAATTAGCCGTTAACCTTGTCTTCTATCCCCTCCCGGACACACAGCTTCAATTACAGTGCTACTGTACCTCCAGATCTAAAACTGGGTAAAAGCAGACAATTTAAAAAGAACATTTCAAAATCCTTTTGTGTCTTTTTAAAAGTGCCAATATTGTTTAAAGTGCTGTGGGCTATTAATGTGTGCGTGCAATTCAAAGTGCTTATAGTGAAAGGTGCTGTTTTTCTAGGTGACAAATGGGCTATTTGTTACAAGTATGTATTTCCTAACTGAAAAAGCATACCAAGTTAGAGTTGAATTTCTTTTCTGAAACAATACTGACACTATATTCCAGAGGTGAGGACTTGCAAGTTGTGACTTGGACTGGTCATTATTTTGAAGTCTTGAGACTTGAGTTGGTAAAATGGACTCGACTTTGAGTTGAAGGCCAATGACTCTGGATTTCACTCAGATTCAAGCCCCTGTAACCTGAGATGAGTTGATGCTTCTAAAAAAACACATTTCTGTTCAGATTATACTTTTGTGGCTTAATTTTACAGGGAAAAAAAACTAGAATGTGTCTCTCCCCACTGCTCTATTTGTCACTAGGGATGTAGCAACTGTATTACTGTTATTGTATAATTAAATGTATTACAACAAAATTGGCAGCTGTCACATTAAACTGCATTCGTGCAGTGGAGCTTGTAATTCATTCTTTGCAGCAACAGTTAAAACACAGAGGGAACTAAACATCCTTTGCTGCATTTCAGTGCTGACTACATGACGAAATAACAAAAAAAAAATGTTATTAAGCACCTTCAAAATGTAATTTGGATTATGACAGTAATGATTTTCACTATGGAAAAAAGTAGCATGTCTACAATTCTATTAGCAATAAATTACAGTAAATACTGTGAGATTTGTGTATTATACCTCTTTGTCACTATGACTAATTTTAAATTAAAAAAAGTGTATACTAATACTTTGGTTCCAAGACTTAAAATTAAAGCTCAGAACAGAGGACTTGGACTTGGCTGTTTTTGACTTGCGACTTGACAAGGACTTGGTCCCACCTCTGCTATATTTTATATAGGCGAGGGGTTAGTGGACCACCTTTGCCCTGGTTTACATAGTATTAGTAGTCTACAGCTTTCTAATGGTTCACATATTTACTGCAAAATAATGACATTTCAGCTTGTATTTTTGTTCCTGTGGGGACATGATTCTGACATGAATATTCTGCATTTGTTTTCACAATGCAGCCTGACCATTACCAGCAGCAGCACCAGCAGCAGCAGCAGCAGCAGCAGCAGCAGCAGCAGCAGCAGCAGCAGCAGCAGCAGCAGCAGCAGCAGCAGCAGCAGCAAAGCCTCTATCCTGATGGATTATTCTTTAAACTTCTTCAGTCCCACCTCCCTGTTGGGGACTATAGCTCTCATCCTGCTTCTGTACATATTAAATAAGAGTCTCTCAGCTGGGGAATTGAGGAAAGAGCCACCAGGACCAAGGCCTTGGCCGCTGCTTGGCAACCTGTTGCAGCTTGATCTAAAGAGACCCTTTGTTACCCTTCATGAGGTACATTTAACATTTATGTTGCAGATAATGTGTTAATCTCTTCTTAATGAATGAAATATTATGTCTCCTTAGATGTCAAGGAAATATGGGAGTATCTTCACAGTCTACCTTGGACCAAACAAAGTGGTTGTGCTGGCTGGATTTAAAACAGTCAAAGAGGCTCTGGTTGGATTTGCTGAGGAGTTTGGTGACAGAGACATTCCTAAAATCTTACATGATATAACTCAGGATCATGGTAGGAGTTACACTTTGCCTAAATACATAAACACTTTGTATCTTATTAAATTAAACCTCTTTAATTGGAACATGCTAATTTCAGGGATTATTTTTGTCAATGGAGAAACATGGAAGGAGATGAGAAGGTTTGCACTCACTACATTGAGAGACTTTGGGATGGGCAAAAGACTGGCAGAGGATAAAATTGTTGAGGAGTGCCACTACCTGATTGAGGAGTTTGAAAAGCATAAAGGTATTAAGACTCACTCTCTGCTCTCACAGACTATGAACACATGCTAAGTGTCATTTATGATCTTGCAGGAAAGCCATTTGATACAACATGGCTAGTAAACTATGCCGCATCTAACGTAATCTCATCAATTCTTTATGGAAACAGGTTTGAATATGATGATCCAAGGTTCAAAAACATGGTGGCAAGAGTCCGTGAAAACTTTCAGCTTTCAGGTTCTGTATCAGTCAAGGTAATTTTATTCTCAGCTATTTAATTAGACATAGCATTGAAACTTGCCTTGGTTAACCCACACCTTTATTCCTATATTAAGGCTACTGCCACTATTGTCAGTCACTCTGTCCACCTCTTAACATTTATTTATAGCCTAATGGTGGCGATTTGTGTAAAATAATTTAAGTAACAAGCCCAAACTATTTATGATTTTTTTTTTCTTTTTTTTTTTTTCTTTTTTTGCATTGCAGTTGTATAACATGTTTCCCAGGCTGTTCTATTGGATAAACAGCCGGAAGAAGATTTGGACAAATGCTGCTGAAAACATCAGTGATATTCAGAACTTGATAAATGGTTTGAAAGAGACATTAACCCCTGAGCTGTGCCGCGGCTTTGTTGACCGTTTTCTGATGCAAAAGAGGAACGAGGAGGTTGTACCAGCATTTCTAGAAAAACTACATTTAATTGTTAATGAACAACTTTTCTATTCCAACATTCCAAAAGGATTTACAGAATTTGAAGACCCAGTACCATGAGAAGAATCTGATATTCTCAATAACCAACTTGTTTGGAGCTGGCACAGACACCACTGCAGCTACAATCAGATGGGCGTTACTATTTATGGCCAAATATCCAGACATCCAAAGTAAGAACCAGGAGCCTTTTTTGAGTTTTAGTTATTGCTTTCTGCTTGTTGAAGCAGACCATCAATATGATATTAAGCTTGTATATTTTCTTGCACCGAGACAAAGTGGCACCACCGGATCAGATTTGTGGAAATACTCCCACACTCACAGAGCGCCTTTTTTCCATGATATTTTCGAGTAATGAAATGTGTAGTTGAATACATAAGAGATGTTTAATGCCATACTGTGGGATATTCTAGACCAGGGGTTGGCAACCCGCGTCTCTGGAGCTGCTTGCGGCTCTTTCATCCTTATTTTGCAGCTCCGTGTAGCTTGGGAAAATAAATTGTAAGTATTCAATTTAAGTGTTTTATTTGTGTTCTTTTTTAAATTGGAAAATTATTGTAATGTTGAAATATTAAAATGAAATTATATTTTATTATTTTTCGTCATTAAGAATAAGCGTCGCATTGTGGAACTATGTTAAAAACAAACAGCGCTCACACCTCACACACACAGCTCACAGTCCTGAAAGACACAGCATCGATTTGTAGTAACAGTAAAAAAAAAAAAAAAGTAATTTATCAGCGCCCGCATCTTCTCTGATGTAACTTTGGACTGTCCCTCATGACACGCTAATAAGCTCGTCTGTAGATATATACAGAAAATCCTGAGAGGAAATTTCCACAGAAATCCATTTGATATAACGGTGAGTATATTATATCTGTGCTAGATCTGCTCTTGTCCTCCGCGATGATGTATAACACATCAGACACGTCACCCAAAAGTACACCCACAAGCTAGTGAAAATGAGACAAAAGTCTTTGGAGAGCTTTTTTGAAACGGGGAAAAGGCCAGGAGAGGAGCCTACCACCTCCAAGAAAAAAGATCAATTTAACAGACAACACCAGGACTCCTACTTAAAATATGGGTTTGTCGCTACAGGTGACTCTTATGCGCCGAGTCGGCTCTGCGTAATATGCGGGAAAAGCGAATGAGGCAATGAAGGCTTCAAAACTGCTTTGGCACATGGAGACTAAGCACCTGGATTAAAAAGATAAGCCTTTAGAGTTTTTTTCAAAGAAATTACGGACCAGACTGGACATAAACACACTGCAGGTGTCATTGTCTCCCATCACTCCTGATGGGACCACCTCATCGCAAAGAAACAGGCGCAGGGCTCCCACTGGTTCAGTGGTATGGTGAGGTGTATTTTTAATGCACTTAACTTATTTTTGACATATTTATCTGCCGCGTGTAGCAGACCGGTCTGTGAAAATAAAACCTACATTATTCAGGTCTGTGGTGCAAAAAAGGTTGGGGACCCCTGTCATAACCACACTACTTTAGTTGTGTAAGCAAACCATAAGAGTAAAAAAAAAACAAATAGTTACAGTGTTATCTTCAATTTAGATGTCAAAAAACATTGCGGCTCTCAGTGCTTTTTTTTTTCATGTAAACCGAGTCAAAATGACTCTTTGGGGGTTAAAGTTGCTGACCCCTGTCCTAAACAAAGGCAAGCACCCATGGAAACATGGAGGAAGTAAAACCTCCACCAGAAATGTTACATAGTGCACCTTTACACCTTACACTTGTGATGTGTCTACAGGTCAGGTCCAGCGAGAGCTCGACAGAGAAGTAGGAAGTCGCCAAATCTGTGTTAAAGATCGGAAAAACCTACACTACACTGATGCAGTCATACATGAGACACAGAGACTTGCCAACATTATACCTATGTCCCTTCCTCACAAAACCAGAAGAGATGTTACCTTTCAGGGCTACTTCATCAAAAAGGTGTGATATTTGTAATTGTGATGATCCAAAAAAAACAAACCTTCATACTTTACAAAATGATTGTCTCTAGGATACAGTTGTAATTCCTCTGCTCACTTCTGTGCTGTATGATGAGAATGAATGGGAAAGCCCACACACTTTCAACCCATCTCATTTCCTGGACAAAGATGGTAAATTCCACAAGAGAGATGCTTTTCTGCCCTTTTCTGCTGGTAAAGAACAAATACATTGTATTTGGGGACAAATTTCAGTTGTAATAAATATAATGAACTTGAATGGTTTTGCAGGTCGTAGGATGTGTCTGGGAGAGGGACTGGCCAAGATGGAGTTGTTCCTCATCTTCACTATGCTTCTCCAGCGCATTCGCTTCAGCCCTGCACCTGGAGTTCGAGAGGAGGATTTAGTGTTGACCCCATGTGTGGGTTTCACTCTCGCCCCATCACCCCACGAGCTGTGTGCAACTATTCGCTCATAACACAGCACTATGAACAAATGATTACAATGTGGCTATAATTTCTATATTTTACTTAGGAATCACCCAAGTTTGATCTTTCACCTGTAATGTCAGTTTTGCACATTTTAATCAAACACTGGTCTTGGTGAGCTCTGAAGAACCCATTTCACATATTACTTAATAAACAGCAAAACATATATTGATTCCATAATTGTATTTAGTGACGGGCTTGCAATCAGAAATATGTTATCATACTATTATAGCAATGTCACTATTATTGCCATATTGTGTGATATAAAAAAGGAGTGCAAAACCCATATTGTACTTTTTTGGTTTAATACAAGTAAAATTACATTTCCTACTTACGTAGGCCTACTTAACAGATATGGGGGTGCGGGTGGTTCAGTCCAAACGATCCTCTGCTTTATTGTATCAAGTCAGCACAATAAACATCTCCTGAATACGACGAGTATAAGGGTGACTAGTGCGTTATGCTTTATGGAGAGTTTAGAGCATTTTGTTCTGATATACTTTCAACTGGGTTTACGCACAATAAAATACTGTGTATTTTAGCCCACCATCACCACACTATCATCAGTCCAAGTACTTTGAAGCGACACAGCAAACATTTAAGCATGTTTTGCCGGAGGAACCATCGTTACTTTTGTGGAAGAGGAACTGGCTGGAAGTGGTCGGCTGCAGGAGTATCGGTGGTTACACCATAGAGCTATCCAGAGAGGAATTGCTGTTTCTCAAGAAACTTTCCAAATTTTAAAGAAAATATTGGATCCAAATGGGGTAGAGTTGTGAAGAAGACTTTACTGCGTAAGGGGCCAAACGCACTGTGGCATTTGGATTCATATGATAAACTGAAGGCGTATAGCATTTGCATTGATGTTTTCAGTCGTCACATCATGTGGATGGAGGCATATGTTACCAACAGCGACCGACAGTAATTGTGGATTACTAATATCAACATAGTGGAGGGTGTCTGTAAAGACTCGGGGCGGATCCAGGTACAGAAAATTCACATGCCTGAGACATGCAACAGCTCTTGCGCAGAAACCACATCGACACATTTGCCGCCAAGCAGCGAATAGAGTCTTGGTGGGGACCCCTGCATAAACAATGCATTGAGTTTTGGATGGACATCTTTCAAACAATAAAGAAACATGGACATTTCACCGGTAATTTATTGGACAAAATTTTGGCACAATTCTGTTTCCTCAACATTATACAGGTAGGCTATTTTCAGTGTTGCATACATGTATAATGTTGAGGAAGCAGAATTGTGCCACCCCACTAAGACTATTCATTGATTGGTGGTGCTGCATCCATAGATAAAGCTTTGATCCCCAGCAAATGTGACAACAGGGAATCTGGACCTAGAAGGAAAGGTGTAACTTTTCCTTACACAGAGGGTGTGTCTGAAAAACGTCAGAGAATTTTCAGATGGTACAAGATTCCTGTCTTTTTGAAACCTACAAACACTTTAAGACAAAAACGGGTTCACTCAAAAGACAAAACTCTGAGCCACAAAGTAATGTACATGTACATCTCCATCTCAAAGCCACTAACCGCTCCTTTGAAGATAGTGAGGTTCAGATCTTAGTCAGAGAAAAAGAAATGGTTTGAGAAGGAAGTTAAAGAAGCTATTTTTGTTAGGAAAGACAATCCTTCTTTAAACAGGAATGGGGGCCATAGACCTCATCTATCCTTCATCTATAACTCCATCCTCAGACCCAAACAAAGATAACAATAGCAGAGTTGTTAATGGTTTAATAGGGTGGTTTCAGCTGAAACTGAAGACAATGGCTGTTTACAGTTTCAGTGTAATTAGCCCCTCCCTTCAGATGGATATAAGGTAATGTCCAACATAACTGACTAGAACTGAAGAAGTGGGTTAGTTGAGCTGCAAAACGTCTTCACTCTTACAAAGATTTGTCCAGTTGACAGATTTAAACTTCATCTTTTGCTATGGATCAGACCTGGACGACTGAGGGATTACAATGTAATCCTGTGTCTGTAAGCAATCAGATGTCTTTGAAAGGGATGCTGGACTCTGCTGTCCCTGAACGGGTTGTTCTTTTTAGTTGTGGTTTTCTTGTTACTCAACCTAAAAGTATATGTAGCTGAGTGGGGTTAAAAAACCTAAGGAAGCAATGCTACCTTTTTTTCTTCTTCTTCTTCTTTCTTTGCATTAGGCAGCAAGTGTCAATGAAGTTGTGGCAGTCAAGGGGTTAATAATTTGGGATAATAAACCATGATTAACCATGTGGCAGTAACCATGATAATAAACCATGATAAACCATGTGGCACTCTTGCCACAAAGTGTACAACTTTTTTTAAATAACAATAACAAAATTACCCCACCCACACACATAAAACAGCAAACTAGGCTACTCTGCAGCAATCGTTGAAGGTTTCTTAAAGAAATGTAAGAAAGGGCGCCATAGTTTATAACATTTTGTCCGTGATCCGCGAACAGTATCTAATTATCTAATTTTTTTCCAAATCCATATAAGACTTTCTAAAGATATACAAGGCTAATATTTCTTGATTTAAAACAGACTAGGAACTGTTAAAATACCATAAGGTAAAACTGATTAAAAAGGCTAAAAGTTCTAAAACAAGGCTGGCAGTGTGAACAACGAAAAGATTAACACCAGAATGTATTAAAAACAAACAATTTATTTAAAAAAATTAATACGAAAAAACTATTGGGCCCAATAATAACATACTAAAAGTCTATTAAAACAAGGAAGGGTTCTGGCAGTAAAAATCGAGAAACACAAGGGGACATAGGGGCAGTGGAATGTTTTTTACAGCAAAATTAAGGTGCGAATGTGGTCAGGTAGTCCTGCCAGAGCACTGCAAAAACGGTACCTACAGGGCAGAGAAACTCTGCCCGCCTGCTGTAATCGACGTCGCACTCTGGCTTCCCTTCTCTATGGTCCGTTTCGTCCGCTCACTGGCCCGAGCCCCACTGAATGATACTTGCACAGCAGTCACATGTTCCCACATTGCATACACAATAGGTAGTAGCAACTTATCAGTCCTGCCAGAGTACTAAAAGTGGTACTCACGGGATAGGGCAGAGAAACTCTGTCTTATTCAGTGACATACTATGGCTTCCCATGGACACCTTGGCTCCATGACAGATGCTGCCGATGGCTGTAGCTGCTGTCTGCTGCTGCTCTTGCTCCGGCGCACACACCTTCCCCAGATTCTAGTATGCCCCCTGTGTAGAATTTCCCTCCTTTAAAATCAGTTTGTGTTATTGGCTTGTGTCAGAAAAACCCTGTTCTCAACTCGCTATTTACCAAAAAGACTCAAGACAAGTATTAGACTTTTCACTTCTCTGATCAGAGGTAGAAGACTCGGACAGCATGTCACGAGGACACTGTCTCCGAAGCCCTCTTCGCCGTCCCCCCTTTTCAGGCACATTAGTGTTGGGATAGGGCCCATGTTTTTGTGTGTTTTGTGTTATTGCATGTTGTGTTGATTTTATGTTGCATGTTTTATGGGGGACCTATGGGCGTGCCCCATCCTTCTGGGCGGAACATGGGGCAGGAGTTGACGCTGCGCACCTGTCCTCAATTGACAGCAGGTGTGGAGAGTAAGAGCGGGCCTGATAAATTGGACCAGTGCTTAGGACACGAGGAGAGTCACACGGGGTCGCGCACGGGACAGTGAACCGAGAAACAGACGGGGACAGTAGCCGGAGAAGGGGACGGAAGGACGCCGGTAGATATAGGTTGGAGCCAGGGCTTTTCGGAGCGGCGTGGGTGGTGAGGAACTCGGAGCAGCGCAGACTCAGAGCGAGGGCAGTGCGGCGGCTGGAGCGGTGCGAGGACGGAGGGACGGCGGGTCCTATTACGGGGCGCATAACCACTACTGGACGGCTTGATCGCCGTCCAGCGCCTGAGTCGGCCACACTTGGGGTGGGCGCATAACCACTACTGGACGGGCTTGATCTCTGTCCAGCGCGGTCAGTCGGCCACACTCATTGTGGGCTGAGTGAGGACTATTTCGTCTCTGTCAACATCTGTCATCTGTCACTGGACCAGATCATTGTACCAGTGCCTTATTTCGCTGCTCATCCAGCTGCTTCTTCAGTATCTGACCAGATTGCTGGTTGACCACTGCCTTATATCTATCCGCAGGGAGGGGCTAACTATACTGAAACTGTAAACATCTATTGTCTCTAGTTTCAGCTGGAGCTACCCTATTCAGCCCTTCACGACCCTGCTATTGTTCTCAATGTTCTGGGTCTGAGGATGGAGTTGTAGATGGGGGAGAGATTATGTCTCAAGCCCCCAGAACAGAACAGAATATTTTTTCACTAAAGTCCGATCAAAGGCTGTATGCCTAATGTGCCAAGAAACTGTCACTTTGCTGCAAAGCAGTCGACTACGCTAGCAAGGAGTCAACGCAGGAACGTGCGATCTTTTGGCACTTGATGAAACTGTGAGTTTTTCTGTTGTGTTTCTTTAACTGAAATTTAATACATTAATTATTAATTTAATTTATACATTTGTTAAACCATTTGTATAATGAGCCTTGCATATTCATGCTTTGCTGCATGTCACAGGCCAAATCTCTAATGTAATATATACATATATATATATTGTGGCCCGACCCCTCTGTCAAATGTTAGAACCCATTGTGGCCTGTGTGTCAAAAAGTTTGCCCACCCCTGAGCTAAAACAATCACCCTCCATACTCTACTCAGTGTGGTATTACTAGGCGGCTCTGCCTCTTGAGGCCTGGGTTGTCACTGGCTGTTTGCACCACCTATCCAGCTGCTCTTGCTGCTCTTTCTTTGCTTCTAGTGCCCGCCCACCAGCATTCCACTTCGGTGTTTATCTGCGCCTCACAGCAGGTAAGAGATGCTCTCGTGCTCTCATCTGAAAAACAAAATGTAGTTCGTATATGTCCGCTAATTTAGAAATCTATTCTTAGCAGTGGCAGGCCGCCAGGGCCAGCAAGGCCTTCTCTGCTGGCCTAAACATGCTCGGAATTTGATTTAAAAGAAATTAATTTTATTTTCATAAATATGTAAACAAAAATATTCTCTGTTCTCTTTATGTCATATTATATCCACTTAGTTGAGTGGATTCCATTGTTGTCTATTCTGGCATAGTTTTTATCCAGTTTATATTTCAGCTAGCTTGTGTAGCTTGTCAGACAAATTTAATTTGCCTGGCCCCTTTGTTTTGTTTTGTTTTCTTTTAATTTGAATATGATTTTTAAATAATTTTTTTATTAAACTTTGTCATTACAAAAACACGCAGATGTAATAACATACAAACAAACAACATGGGGAACACAGCTTCAGTAAGGCACAAAAAAGAAGAGAAAGAGCACTCCATACCTCGACCACAAAACCTAAATTAAAACAAAAGGACCTGAGACATCGAATACATTTTTTTTTTTTTTTTGGCACAGACAGATTTAAGCAATTTCAAGGAGGAGTAAAATGATTTACTTTCATTCATGAAAGCAGGGGGTAGAGTCCCTCCATTTACAACAGTGAATATGGTATTTAGCCAGTAATAAAACAATATTCACACTGTCAATTACATTTCTATCCACATCGTTCACAAAATATAAAATATGATTAACAATTACATTTGGGAAGTTTGGGATTTTAAACGATAACCACTCTCTAATGTCATGCCAGAATTTATTAGATGCAGGGCAAGTAAAAAAGAGATGGAAATCGCAAAAGGCACAGCCTGACTTCTTAAATTTGAACCGCTTATTAAGAAAACTGGATAAATTTTATGACAAATGTTGAATTGTGCTTCTTTTACTTTAGGTGGAATTGGCAATTTAACGCAATTTAAAAATGCCTTTTCCGGCCGAATTTTAATTTTTAAAAATTATAATCATGGAAAACTATGGACTTGAATGCATCTGTAATACATTTGTTGTTACACACTTTCTCTAACAATTTGAGATGGTGATATTTTGACAGAGCAAATGGAATCTAGGTTATTTTGAAATCGCACCTCAATAAGAAACCTACATCACAAAATTTATTGAAAATGGCACTTGGAATGTGAAACCACATGGAATCGGGTGAAGCAAAAAAGACCTTTAACCAACTGGCTTTGAATGATCCAGTCCAGGCCTCAAAATCTAAACCTTTTACGCCACCATTTCTAAATTCTTTAACCAGTTGAGATCTCTTTAAGTAGTGTGTTTTATTTCTCCATATGATTTGAAAAAAAAAAAAATACTTAATTAGCCTTTTTAATGTTGTTATCTGAGATAAAAAGTGGATGATAAGGGATATTAACTTTGACACACCTTCAGCTTTGGATAAAACAACTCTTCCAAAAATTGTGAGATCTCTTATGAGCAACTGATCAAAAGCCCTCTTCATACCACCAACACACTTTTCTATGTTAACTATTTTTTTACAGGATCTTTAGAAATCGGTTACCCCAAATATTTGACCTCAGATTTGACTCTAATGGAGTCTATAGGGCTTTTCAGGCAAGAATGAACTGGGAGCAGTTCATACTTGTTACGGTTAAGAGATAGACCTGAAGCCTCAGAGAAGGCAAGGATCAGTTTTAATGCAGTGCTGACCATAGATTTGTCTTTTAAAAACACTGCTGTATCATCCACAAATTGACTAATCTTAAATTATTTTCCAAAAATTCGAATGCCTTGCAAATTTGGATTATTCATTAATGGTAACGTAAACATCTGGGTGGTCAAAATAAATAATTTTGGCAAAATCGGAGAGCCTTGGCAAATACCTCTTGACATCTTGAAGCTAGGAGTCACACCTGATCCCAAAGAGACCAAACTATTTAAATCTGTATAGAACATTTTCATGATATTACGAAATTTTTTTTACCAAAGCCCAAGGTCGAATAATGAAGCCATGCTCAAGGTAGTCACTTTCAGATTGTTGGCTTCCCAATTGTAATTACTTTTTCTCTAACTTTGAATTTGCACCATTCCCACTTGTTTAGAGGTGTGGAGTCTACAGAAGTTATTTCAACAACAAGATTCTTAATTTCAATACAAAAGTTTTTGTTAAGCGGAAGATTACTGTTAAATTTCCAAGCTAAGGTTGGTGGAGATATGTTATCATTTAGAGTAAGAGTAAGGGTCACTGCACAGTGGTCTGTTAGACGAGAGGTAGAGATTTGACATTGTGATATATTATGAGCTCATTTGTAAGGAATGAACCAGTAGTCCAGCCTAGAGCATTGACTGTTGTTGGCTGCATTAAACCAGATGTATTGCCCTTTACCATTGTTTCTTAACTTCTAGAAGCCATTTGTGTTAGAAATCAGGCAATGAAAGTGTCATCAGAGCCGAAAGTCAAGAAAAAAAGACAAAAACTGTAACTTAAGTTGAAAAATAAGTTAGACAAAAACACAATTAAGTCTTGCAAATAAAAATAGGGCTATTGTGGTATGACTGGGTTGACAACTTGCCAAAAATATAAGTTTGTTATCAGAGCAGCTGACGTGCGGTCAGATGAGGCAGGTGAGGCACCGGCCGTTCGTGCCTCACATGGACTGATTGTGCTGTGCGCTCAGCAGTGACAGCTGCTGCTTTAAGCAGCTGTGAAAAGGCGCCGGGTGAGGCGCGCAGTTGCAGTTGCCTCATGTTAGGGGGCGCTCGTGAGCCCTGAGATTCTTGCAACTCCCGCACAATAAGCGCCGCAAACTACAATTTAGAGTTAGCAAGTCAACTTTAGTAATTCACTTTTTTTTTTTTCTTGTCTGGCCCTGCTTTTTAAATGGTGGGAGATTACATATTAAAGCTCAAGCAGTTTTCTAAACTGGACTTTCAGTCGAATCAGGAGGTTATAATTAAAGGAAGACCAACGCTAAAGGAGCTAAATGATTTGCTCCAGACGATGGGACGAAAGACTCGCTCTTTTCAAACAGAGTGGTACGAAATGGTGAGAAATTTAATGACTTCAATCCATTGAAAATTGGGGAAACAGAGTAAGGATAAAAAACAATATAAAACCAGCTTTTTACTTCATACTATTAGAGCTATTTCATACGGACTTCGGAACTTTTATTTTGAAATTCTTTTTTATTCTGGTCCCAAGTCACTGGGAGAGAAACTGACCCGGGGCCAAATGTACTGACACCTGGTTTATGTTTGTAAATCTGATTGTGACGACATCAGTTCCTCACCAGCCACAACTATCACCACTAACTACAACTATGAACGGACCCTGTGGCTCACAGCTTCCGAGAAACGCTGCAAATTGTTCTGTTGTTGGACGGCTGGGCACTTACAACCTACAGTGCGTTTAAAAATTTTGAAGACACTCAAGTGGACCTGCAGCTCAGCGGCACCCAGGGAGATGGAGCTCACTATAAAAAAGTAAGTTTATAACAGGGGTGCACAAACTACGGCCCGAGGGCCACACACGGCCCTTTGGGCTTATTAATCTGGCCTGCCGATAGTGACCAAATTATATTAAAATAGGTTCAGGTAAACCTTGTTCAATTTACCTTTCCCCTGTAATGCCAATGTTTCCCCTCTGCACACAAAAGATGCATCAACCTTGTTTGCGTGTATTAGTCTCTTATTCTCTTATCAGCATTTCTGCAAAAATGAGCTCATCATAGTGAGTGCTGACAAGGAAATATTTTTTTCTACTGAAGTCCGATCAAAGACTGTATGCCTAATATTCCAAGAAACTGTTGCGGTTTTCAAAGAGTGCAATATCAGCCGTCACGCTACAAAGTATGCCAACTACGCTAGCAAGTAGTCAGCGCAGGAACGTGCGGCTACAGCTCAGAGGCTGGCAGCCAATTTACAGACCCAGTAATATTTTTTCACCGGCAAACAGCGATTCAAGAGTCAAATACCAAGGCAAGTTTATTGTTGGTATTCAAATTAGCTAAACTTGAGTTTTTTCTACTGTGCTTATTAATGCAATGGCAATAAAAAAGATCAACAAGTTGTTGATCTTTGGCACCTGATAAAACTGAATGTGAGTTTGATAAAGTCTTGTTTTCTGCTAGCCTCTGCATTTGATCTAAGTTTTCTAACTCTAGCCCAAACCTATTTAGTGACACTGAAAATCTGAGTTGTCCGTCTCAGGGGAAATTAACCCTGAGTTAACTCTTAAACTTAGTTAACTGAACTTTCACTACCGTAAGAGTCCTATGCAGAGAGGAGATGAAGCTTCAGCTGCATTTGGAGAATCTGACCGTCCTAACCATCGATGAAAATGATCACAAGAACATCCCAAAAACACACAGGGGGGACCTAATGAATGACCTGCAGAGAGCTGGGAAGTAACAATCAAATTTAGATATAGAAGACACACAAGTAAGATCCTGAATTAAAAGAGACAAAGACGTGAAGAATGATTTAAAAAGTTTTTATTTAGGAAAAGTTTAAAAAATCAAATGTTGCTAAAATAAACTGAAGTTAACCAAGACAACTAAATGTGGGAAAATATAATAAAACATTTAAAATTTAAAAGATAGACAAATTTTATTACAAAAAGAAGCTAAAAATTGAATTTCTAATTAAAATAGGCCTAGAAGTAAAAACAAGTGATTTCAAATGACCAAAAACAAAATAAGCTAGCTGGGGCCACCAGTGGTGAGCAGACTATCAGGGGTGTGCCCAGGGGTGCTACCACATACTCACCTCAGTGGGCACAGCAACATGAAAAGTGCACAAAACTAAAATCGTGATCGCAGTGCACTAAATCACATGCAAAGGTGGGGAACCTCACCAATTTGCCTATAGCCCAACCACCAGAAGGCACCCAGCGTTGCTGAAAGAAAACAAAATTGATTAAAACTTGACCTAGTTGCAAAACCTGCTGATAAAATACAAAACAATATGCAACAACTTGGTTGAACTTTTGAGGCGGTCGACGCGCAGCGTCAACTAATCAGAGACCACGCTCCAGTGACACAGCGGCGTCATTCTAAAGCGCTGGAGTCACAAAAACGAACAGTGACGGGGACAGGGGACAGGGACGTTATCCGCGCACCAATGCGGGACAGCAGGTCATAGAACTGGGCCTGGGTCACACAAAAATACCACTGGAAGCGCTGATCAACCAGACGGAGCTCCTGGAGCAAGTGATGAAACTCGCCAAACTCCGAACGCCTGTGAATTATGTCGTGAACCCAGACACGCCGCCGCCGAGCCGATCCCCTCCGTTGATGACTTTTGTGCAGTAAATACACCAAAGCTATTCTCTCAACATGGTTTGTCATTGTGCACAAAAGGAGCAGGAAAACACTCAACGCTCTAGGCGCGCTCTCTGGACGCGCTTTCAAAGCGTCTGCCCTTAAATGCACACGCGTCCAAGTAGAGGCGGCCAGCGCGTTTTTGACGCTGCGGTGTGAACACAGCATAATGGGCTCAACACACGGAGAGCGACTAACGACAGCGTGCAGCGTCACTCATCACAAATCGAACACACGGGCAGCGACAAACTGCAGCGACTAGCAGCAGCTTGTCACGTCTCTGTTCCAGAGGGGATCTCGGGCCTCCTGCACATCTGATTTGGAGGGAATTTTGAGGTTGCAATAGCGATAGATGGCAAAAAGACACTAAAATTAAATTTCAAAAAGTTTTGCTTCATTTGATTGAAACATTACTATTGGTTGCACTTCACAAAACTAAAAAAAAAAAATTATCGAAGATTAATCAAATTACATCGAAATGTTTGAGATATGCCAAAAAGAATTGGGAAATCCGACATGACATTTTTCAACTTTAATTTATCGCGTCGCAGGCCCGCGTGTGCACGTCACGTGCGCGAGGATTTCATGTGCACTACTTTCACTTGTCGCGGAGGTAAGAGAGATGAGCGATTTTCGCAGCGTCGCACAGGGACCATTGGAAATAAATGAAGAGCGAGCGACGTTGTGTCGAGCCCATAACATTTGAGGGCAGACGCCTCTGACGCGCGTCATGGACCCTCTGGACACGCAACCCAGAGCTTTCGTTGTGGTCTGCGAGTGTCTTTGGATGTTTTGTTTTCCCTGTGTCTTTGTGAATGCTGCAGACCAGGGTGAGAGAGTGATTTTAGTGATTTAGAGTGATTTATTACATAAAACCCATCAACGTATGTGATCGACTCTGCGGCACGTCTAGTCCGTGACTAGCCTTTATGCTTCCCGGTGCGCCCCGCATAATTAAGGTGCCGCTACTTTGCGGCTGATGTCTTTCTACTTTTTCCGGATAATGATGTCGCTTTTTCACAGGAGGTAGTCTCTGACTGTTTGAGGCTGCTCATCAAACGACAAAAAGTTCAGCTTTTTCAACTGAAGGATCAAGACGCGCTGCGTCAACGCCAGATTCGCGCCGCTCTGACTTTTTAACTTTTTTTACTGAGCAGAGCCTCGTGTTGTTCACAGGTCGTCCTGCCTTATCTTGTGTGTATGAGTACTGTGTGCGTTCATACGGTGTAAGTATTGTTTGTAATTTGGTATGAATGTTGTAGTTTGCCAGTTTACAAATGTGTATTTTTTTAATCGTTTGATGGGCTCCACGTGCAATTACCACGCAACAACGCTTCATTTGTGTCCACCCACTGTCCGTCCTTTTGCAACAGCCAATATTCTCCCTGCATCTTCCTGTAATTAATTAATAATAATAAATTATTTACCATTTTGTACAGTTCTGCTCATTTGTTCATTATTGCATTTATACGAACACTTAAGGTTTTGCGTGTACGTTCTGTGTTGGAGCACCGCTCTGTGGTCCCTTTGTGTAATATGTCGGCTTCAGGTCACGACTCGGACAAAAGCAGAAGATCGGGAAGGCTCAGATAGTTGCATCATTTGGTCTTTATTCAGGCATCATGGAAGTCAAAGACTGTCTCCTGTCTCCTGGTCTCCTGGTCTTACATCTCTACAGTGACTCTTATATAGACCTGTTATCTGCGTTTAGCGTATGGAAAACACGTACAAAGGTCACTTGCTGAGTTAGCTGGGAGCTGCTGCAGCTGCACATGTTCACTGCTAGAAACAAGTATTAGCTGATCTTAAGTTCAGAGTACACATGCCACGTAGAACACACAGACAAACATATATTCAGGTATGATCTTGACCATGTTATATGAAAAAATCATAACAAACAGCATGTGATTTTTCTTTATTCATTGCACTGTATAGTTTATTGGTGTTTCTTGTGTTGCTAATGTATATATACACCTTTGTCTTCTTTTCAGATAACCACACACACGCGCGCACACATACATGCATACACTCCCATGAAACTACCTGTGTAATATTCCCTGATATCACCCGCTTCCTCCTCCTAAATAAACATCCCTGCACTGTACAAGTGGAGTTTGCCTGTTCCTTCTGACCAAGGACAACTTCGTTGAAGACGGATCAGTAATCAGTGCATGTCAGACGCACACAGTATCTCAAACACAGTTTGGCGCGTCGGAGATGAGCGAAACAGCAGCTGTATCGGTCACGTGACTTTTTCTTAAAGTGATATGCGCATCGACACGGGGTTTCGCTGTACAAGCTCGACACATGCGCCGGCGCATCAGTGTTGCTGGACCCATCACTACTGTAACAGACCCAGGTTCTGGACCTGTTGGGCAGATTAAATATACCTGTAAAGTACAGGGGAATAATGAGAGGCAATATTGCAGGTGTTCCTCTGCCACACTTCTGCCATATTTATTAATACAAACATAATAAAACAACACGTAAATTTTCAAACTCTCTAGAACATTCACTAAAACTCTATAACTTTACAATTTTCACAACTTTCCACAATGTCAGGGCCTCATGGAGCTTATTTACAAAAAAAACAGCAGCACATCCAAAACAAAATGGCGGCACAGCCTCGCCTTAACTCGTTTTACCACGCACATGCTGGAGTTCCGGCAGGATCCTTGAGCTGTTGAATTTGAATCTCAGAATATCAGTTTGGACCTCGATTTTGAACCGCTAAATGGGTATTTGTTGTTCTCTTTATTTTTTAACAACAAAACTCAATATTAGACGCGTCTTAAACGAACTTTAAGCACTCCTTGAAGAAGTTAAAGATGACCCGGGAAAAACCTGATGCCCAGGCTAAGCTAGCTTCAGCCTCCAAAAGCCCGGTCCCAGCGGCGGCAACGGACCATGAATATGCCATGGAAATAGTGGTGCCGTCAACCAAAAGGAAAATCCCGGTTACACCAACCAAACCAGCCGCAGTACAACCCAGCAAGGTAATCATTTCAAACAAAAACGAGCCAGAGCTGGCAGCCCTCACCGCAGCTATTAACAAGCTGACTGACAGATTTGATGACTTTGATGTGAAACTTCGTAAAAATTCTATAATACTAGCCAACCTGACTAAGATAACTGAAGTGAATGCTGATGAAATAAAAAACTGTAAGGGCAGGCTCTATGATCTGGAGAAGTCGGTCCCTGCCCTCGTTAAAGAGAATGCTGATTTGAAAGAGCGCGTGTTGGAGATGGAGCGCTATAAACGGCGTTGGAATCTAAAAATACAGGGTTTAAAAGAAAAACATGATGAGAACACCCGCAAAGAAGTCCTGGAGATCTTGGCAAAAATCACGCCACAACACGCACCATCCCTGAATACCGTGGTAGACACGGTGCATCGTCTGGGGAAGAGGGAAGTCGGGAGGCACCGCCACATAATAATCCAGTTCACTATGAGGCACTACCGAGATATCTTCTGGAAGCTCACCAAAGATTCCAAGGCCTGTAAAGAGTTGGGAATCTTCTTCAAGCAAGATTTCTGCAAGTTCGACCGAGAGGCCAGGGCTGCTGTCTGGCCTAAAATGGAGCAGGCGAGAGCGGCGGGTCAGAACGTCTACTATCCAGGGCACATCAGATACGTTAACGGAGTCCGGGTGATACCAGGTTGAATGACTTCTTTTAAATTGAAGTTGAACTGAAGTTGAATTGAAGTTCTGAGTTATCTGTTTACTGATGTCTAAGCGTGTTTAATAATAATAATAGAATTTTGGACAGTTTAAGAGTTCTATGCTTTAAGTCCACAGAGGCATGCTGTAGTTAACATTTTAAGGTCATACACCTGTTTGGTACTGTGTAGGAATATCTTGAGGTCTACCGCATCTTCATTGTATTTCAGATTCAATATTCAATAGCACTTTCACACTACTTGTTACTCTTTACTTCTTGTTTTTTTTGTCCAATTTTTTTATATTATTTATTGAATTTTATACATGTTGAATTTAAATTTTGTATCCTTGAATACTAGGGGTTTACGAGATAGTGTAAAAAGAAAATCTATTTTCTTATTTTGTAAAAATGTTAATGCTAACTGCATTTTGTTACAGGAAACACTCTGTGGAGGCAGATGAAACCTTTTGGTCTAATCAATGGGGGGAAAAAATACTTTTCTCTCATGGTACAAACAAATCCTCTGGTGTTGCTTTGATTTTTAAAAACTGTCAATTTAAAATAATCACTCACAAGTATGATAGTAATGGTCACTGGCTTATTTGTGTCCTCAAAATGACTGATAATTTTCTGATTTTGTGTAATGTTTATGGTTACAACATCCCCAACCTAAACAAATTATTATTAGCTGAAATTTCAGATCATATCAAAAACCTTGGTCGAAAATACTGCACAGACAATATCATTTTAGGAGGAGACTTTAACATGGTTCAAGATGAATGGCTGGATAGACTGCCATCTAAATTCCATGCCCATCATATAAACACAGTTTTACAAGATTTCTGTTTAGACGTTAATGTAAGTGATCCCTGGAGACTTGCTCATCCAGTAAGACAGTCATTTTCTTGGTTCAAACCAGATGGCTCAGCTAAATCTTGGATTGATTTCTGGCTAATCTCAAACAACTTTACCCAAAATGAAGTAGATGTTAATATCTCTGCTGCTCCTTTGACTGATCACTGTCTCATTCAACTTAATCTGACTCCTCAGGTGAAAAAACCCTTTAGCAGAGGCTACTGGAAATTTAACTCCTCACTCCTCACTAATGAAGACTTCTGCAGTGATGTTATTGAACTTTTAGAAACAATATACTCTGACAAAAATCTTAAGGGTTATATTGATAAGTGGGAATTCTTTAAATTCAAAGTACGCCAGATCTCTATTAAGCATAGCAAGTTAATAGCTAAACAATGTAAACAGAAAGAAACTGAAATTGTAAAGGAACTAAACCAAATTTGCTCTAAACCTAATTTTGATAATGACGATAAACGACGAAAAAGTATTCTTCAGTGCTCCCTTGATGATCTTTACACTAAAAAAGCCAAAGGAGAAAATCTTAGGTCTAGGGCAAAATGGGTGGAGTTTGGGGAAGAAAATACAGCATATTTCTGTAACTTGGAAAAAAAAGACAAGAAAGGAATGCAGTTCAAAGTCTTTATATTAATGATCAAATTTGTACAGACCCTCAACTGATCTCCACAGAAATCTCTTCATTTTATAGCAAGCTGTACACTTCATCCTACTCTAAACCTCACGCTGAGTTCTTTTACGAAACTATTAAAGATTTAATCCCCAAAATTGATAATAATTTCAAACAGATCTGTGAAGCAGAAATAACTATTCAAGAATTGGATAAAGCCCTTAGTTGTTTGTCCAAGGATAAAGCTCCAGGTTGTGATGGACTGACTAGTAACTTTTATAAATTCTTCTGGGATCACATCAAAGATCTTATTTTCCAAATGCTTAAAGAGGTTCTAGAAAATGGCTCCCTCACTCATACTATGAAACAGGGAGTGATCACTCTTATCCCCAAACCGGGTAAAGATCCCAACCGCCTTGACAATTTAAGGCCTATAACCCTCTTAAATAACGATTACAAGCTCTTAACTCACATTTTTGCAAACAGACTGAAACTAGGCATAACACAAATCGTTTCTGAAACTCAATCTGGTTTTATAAAAGGGCGCTCTATTCATAATAATATACGCTTGCTCTAGATTTAATAGACTATGATTTTCTAATTAACAATGAAGGTTTCATTCTACTTTTAGATTTTTACAAGGCCTTTGATATGATTGAGCATAGTTTTTATGTTCCAAGCGTTACAGGCGTTGGTTTTGGGAGTAAATTTATTAACGTTATACAAACGTTTTATAATGATACCAGTAGCTCTGTTTGTTTACCTCATGGGACCTCTCAGAGATTTCAGATAAACAAAAGGAATAAAACAAGGGTGCCCAATCTCACCCCTGTTATTTATTGCAGCAGCAGAGATGCTATCCATATTAATTAAAAATGCAGATTTTGGCAAGCTCTCAATTGCAGTTACAGAATTATCTATATGTCAGCTAGCTGACAATACAACCATCTTTTTAAAACAACGAACAAACAAAATTCCTAAAATACTCCAGTTTATTGAATGCTTTTCTAAAGCCTCAGGCCTTAGATTGAATTTAAACAAATGTGAATCTTACCTCTAAAGCCATGTGCAGTTTCCAGTGTTTGTAACATCCCTGTTAAATCCACTGTTAAATACCTTGGCATGCAAATAACTAAAGATAAGAACGATTTAGAAAAACTCAATATTTGGGACAAACAGATTTGCACCATTTCTCTGAATAATTGGGCACAGAGAGACTTATCTATCTTCGGTAGAATTCTGCTCACCAAAATGGAGAGTATATCTAGACTTATATACCCAGCCTATTCTATAGGAATGCCTAAAACCAGCGATTAATCTATTAATCAAATTAACTTTAATTTCATTTGGAAGCGGAAAACACACTATATCAAACAAGGCAATTTAATCAAGAAATGTGAAGATGGAGGTTTGCAAGTGATCGAATTTGACAGCTTGAATGGCACTCTGAAAATAAATTGGCTTAGATCCTTTTTTAAAAACCAAAATAGTTTATGGTTTATTATTCCTGCTAAAATATTTTCCAAATTAGGAGGCTTACACTTTCTTCTCAGATGTGACTTCAATGTTAAAAAACTACCCATTCAACTGTCCTCTTTTCATCAACAAGTCCTCTTATATTGGAGACTAATATATAAGCACAACTATAGTCCACACAACACACCCCTGTGGAACTGCCAATTCATCACTGTTAGAAACAAATCCCTTTTTGTACAAAAGTGGTTTGAAAAGGGTATTTGGTCCCTGATGCATTTATTAAATGACAATGGTAATCTTCTGTCATTTGATGAATTCACAAGAAAATATAGCATACAAACAGAAAAGAAAGAATTTATTCAAATCACTAAGGCCATCCCTCAGAATATTTTGAACACAATCTCCTTCCTATTTCATAATCCCAACTGTAGATATCCCACTCTTCCTAAACTTATGATAAATGGCATCAGTATCACAACTCTCAAACTTCCAAATTGTAGAATTAGACAATTCTTTATTGATGTTCTTTTTTCTTATATTTCAAATCCAAATTCTATCTCAATACTGTTTTCATCTCAGGAAAAGAAGAAAATTCAATCAATCTATTTGAAACTTCCCATTCCCCCTAAAGCTAAGGAAGTCCATTTTAAAAGTCTTTCAGGCATATATCCGTCTAAAGAACTGCTCAGACGGCGTTTTGGGATGGATGACAATTGTTGTTCTTTCTGTGATGTCAATATTGAATCGACAGAACACTTATTTTTTGAATGTATGTTTTCAAAAACCTTTTGGGACGATATACACTACTGGCTCTTCCCCAGGATTCCAAATTTAAAAGACTTTACCAGCAAGGACATTATCTTTGGTATGCTTATGCAGGACAAAAAATGTGAAATGATTCTAAATGTGATCCTTATTATGGGTAAATTCTTTATCCACAAGTGTAGGTTTTTAAAAAACAGACCATCCTTCCTCTCTTTCCATAAAGAACTTTGTCTCTTTTTTTCATCTGTAAGTTTTATGGAAAAGAAAGATGCTGTAAAACTTAAAAAGATTGTAGATGATCTAAATCTCATAGATAACCCCTAGTACATTTATATATATATATTTTTTTTTCCTTCTCTATTCATTTATTTATTTATATTTATATTTATTTTATTATTATTTATTTTTTTTTTTTGTGTGTGTGTGTTCTGTACTTCGTTATAATAATCTGTCTGTTCTGACTTTTAATTGTGGAACTGTTTTGTTATGCCACAAATGTTGTATACCTTTACTATTAAAAAAAAAAAAAAAAAAAAGTTTTACCACGCACATTTTACCACACTTAAAACTCAAAAATATACGGTAATTACCGAATTAATTATTTCACCACATTTAAGCTGTGTTTACTATATGTTTTTCGATTACCCACTTTAAGTGGGTTTTTAGTTGGTTACAAACCTGTAAAGTACAGGGGAATAATGAGAGGCAATATTGCAGGTGTTCCTCTGCCACACTTCTGCCATATTGGAGAAGGAGGACCTCTGACCCCACAAAACCGTCTCCCCTTATGAAGCGCCACCTACTGGCGTGAGGATGTAATTACATAAACGAAACTTGCATATATACATATATATATATAAAACCATAATGTAAACACATTGCTGTGTGTCACACTTCTTCAAAACATTCTTAATTGCACTCATATTGCATTTATCCAATTTATAATTAGCCATGTTAACCTTGTCTGTCTATTCCCATTCTTAATTGCACTCATATTGCACACACAACCTTGTCTTCAATCCCCTACACAGCTTCTACTGTGCCTCCAGATCTAAAAAACTGGGTAAAAGCAGACAAGTTAAAAAGAACATTTTTAAAATCCTTTTGTGCAAACTGTCTTTTTTAAAGTGCCAATATTGTTTAAAGTGCTGTGGGCTATTAATGTGTGCGTGCAATTCAAAGTGGTTAGTGAAAGGTGCTGTTTTTCTAGGTGACAAATGGGCTATTTGTTACAAGTTGTCACGATCACGTGGCTTCTGCCCTGTTTTGTCTCCTGTCTCGCCTTTCCCCTCCCGTCTGTCTGTCATGAGCCGGCCCTGGGCGGAGCGTCTTGCTCCTCCCACGTGCACCTGGGCCTCATCACAATTACCACCACCCACTGCTGTATAAGAAGCCCAGAAGACAGACATGAGTTGAGTTGGTAAAATGGACTCAACTTTGAGTTGAAGGCCAATGACTCTGGATTTCACTCAGATTCGAGCCCCTGTAACCTGAGATGAGTTGATGCTTCTAAAAAAACACATTTCTGTTCAGATTATACTTTTGTGGCTTAATTTTACATGAAAAAAACTAAAATGTGTTCCTCCCCACTGCTCTACTTGTCACTAGGGATGTAACAACTGTTATTGTATCATTCAATGTATTACAACAAAATTGGCAGCTGTCACATTAAACTGCATTCATGCAGTGGAGCTTGTAATTCATTCTTTGCAGCAACAGTTAAAACACAGAGGGAACTAAATATCCTTTGCTGCATTTCAGTGCTGACTACATGACGAAATAACAAAAAAAAAATGTTATTAATCACCTTCAAAATGCAATTTGGATTATGACAGTAATGATTTTCACTATGGAAAAAAGTAGCATGTCTACAATTCTGTTAGCAATAAATTACAGTAAATACTGTGAGATTTGTATATTATACCTCTTTGTCACTGTGACAAATTTTAAAAGAGTGTATACTAATACTTTGGTTCCAAGACTTAAAATTAAAGCTCAGAACAGAGGATTTGGACTTGGCTGTTTTTGACTTGCGACTTGACAAGGACTTGGTCCCACTCTGCTATATTTTATATAGGCGAGGGGTTAGTGGACCACCTTTGCCCTGGTTTACATAGTATTAGTAGTCTACAGCTTTCTAATGGTTCACATATTTACTGCAAAATAATGACATTTCAGCTTGTATTTTTGTTCCTGTGGGGACATGATTCTGACATGAATATTCTGCATTTGTTTTCACAAAGCAGCCTGACCATTACCAGCAGCAGCAGCAGCAGCAGCAGCAGCAGCAAAGCCTCTATCCTGATGGATTATTCTTTAAACTTCTTCAGTCCCACCTCCCTGTTGGGGACTATAGCTCTCATCCTACTTCTGTACATATTAAATAAGAGTCTCTCAGATGGGGAATCGAGGAAAGAGCCACCAGGACCAAGGCCTTGGCCGCTGCTTGGCAACCTGTTGCAGCTTGATCTAAAGAGACCCTTTGTTACCCTTCATGAGGTACATTTAACATTTATGTTGCAGACAATGTGTTAATCTCTTCATTGTGAATGAAATATTATGTCTCCTTAGATGTCAAGGAAATATGGGAGTATCTTCACAGTCTACCTTGGACCAAACAAAATGGTTGTGCTGGCTGGATTTAAAACTGTCAAAGAGGCTCTGGTTGGATTTGCTGAGGAGTTTGGTGACAGAGACATTCCTAAAATCTTACATGATATAACTCAGGATCATGGTAGGAGTTACACTTTGCCTAAATACATAAACATTTTGTATCTTATTAAATTAAACCTCTTTAATTGGAACATGCTAATTTCAGGGATTATTTTTGTCAATGGAGAAACATGGAAGGAGATGAGAAGGTTTGCACTCACTACATTGAGAGACTTTGGGATGGGCAAAAGACTGGCAGAGGATAAAATTGTTGAGGAGTGCCACTACCTGATTGAGGAGTTTGAAAAGCATAAAGGTATTAAGACTCACTCTCTGCTCCCGCAGACTATGAACACATGCTAAGTGTCATTTATGATCTTGCAGGAAAGCCATTTGATACAACACGGCTAGTGAACTATGCCACATCTAACATAATCTCATCAATTATTTATGGAAGCAGGTTTGAATATGACGATCCAAGGTTCAAAAACATGGTGGCAAGAACCAGTGAAAACTTTCGGCTTTCAGGTTCTGTATCAGTCCAGGTAATTTTATTCTCAGCTATTTAATAAGACATAGCATTGGAACTTGCCTTGGTTAACCCACACCTTTATTCCTATGTTAAGGCTACCACCACTATTGTCAGTCACTCTGTCCACCTCTTAACATTTATTTATAGCCTAATGGTGCTGATTTGTGTAAAATAATTTAAGTAACAAGCCCAAACTATTTATGATTTTTTTTTTTTTTTTTTTTTTTTTTGCTTTTTTGCATTGCAGTTGTATAACATGTTTCCCAGGCTGTTCTATTGGATAAACAACAGGAAGAAGATTTGGACAAATGCTGCTGAAAACATCAGTGATAGTCAGAACTTGATAAATGGTTTGAAAGAGACATTAACCCCTGAGCTGTGCCGCGGCTTTGTTGACCGTTTTCTGATGCAAAAGAGGAAAGAGGAGGTTGTACCAACATTTCTAGAAAAACTAGATTTCATTGTTAATAAACAACTTTTCTATTCCAACATTCCAATAGGATTTACAGAATTTGAAGACCCAGTACCATGAGAAGAATATGGTATACTCCGTTGCCAGCTTGTTTGGAGCTGGCACAGACACCACTGCAGCTACAATCAGATGGGCGTTACTATTTATGGCCAAATATCCAGACATCCAAAGTAAGAACCAGGAGCCTCTTTTGAGTTTTAGTTATTGCTTTCTGCTTGTTGAAGCAGACCATCAATATGATATTAAGCTTATATATTTATACAGAACACCTTTTTTCCCCAAGATATTTTCGAGTAATGAAATGTGTAGTTGAATACATAAGAGATGTTTAATGCCATACTGTGGGATATTCTAGACCAGGGGTTGGCAACCCGCGTCTCTGGAGCTGCTTGCGGCTCTTTCATCCTTATTTTGCAGCTCCGTGTAGCTTGGGAAAATAAATTATAAGTATTCAATTTAAGTGTTTTATTTGTGTTCTTTTTTAAATTGGAAAATTATTGTAATGTTGAAATATTAAAATAAAATTATTATTTATTATTTTTCGTCACTCAAAATAAGCGTCACACTTGTGGAACTATGTTAAAAACAAGCAGCGCTCACACCTCACACACACAGCTCACAGTCCTGAAAGACACTGCATCGATTTGTAGTAACAGTAAAAAAAAAAAAGTTAATTTATCAAAGAAAAAAAAAAAAGTTAATTTATCTTCTCTGACGTAACTTTGGACTGTCCCTCATGACACGCTAATAAGCTCGTCTGTAGATATATACAGAAAATCCTGAGAGGAAATTTCCACAGAAATCCATTTGATATAACGGCGAGTATATTATATCTGTGCTAGATCTGCTCTTGTCCTCCGCGATGATGTATAACACATCAGACACGTCACCCAAAAGTACACCCACAAGCTAGTGAAAATGAGACAAAAGTCTTTGGAGAGATTTTTTGAAAAGGGGAAAAGGCCAGGAGAGGAGCCTACCACCTCCAAGAAAAAAGATCAATTTAACAGACAACACCAGGACTCCTACTTAAAATATGGGTTTGTCGCTACAGGTGACTCTCATGCGCCGAGTCGGCTCTGCGTAATATGCGGGAAAAGTGAATGAGGCAATGAAGGCTTCAAAACTGCTTTGGCACATGGAGACTAAGCACCTGGATTAAAAAGATAAGCCTTTAGAGTTTTTTCAAAGAAATTACGGACCAGACTTGACATAAACACACTGCAGGTGTCATTGTCTCCCATCACTCCTGATGGGACCACCTCATCGCAAAGAAACAAGCGCAGAACTCCCACTGGTTCAGTGGTATGGTGAGGTGTATTTTTAATGCACTTAACTTATTTTTGACATATTTATCTGCCGCGTGTAGCAGACCGGTCTGTGAAAATAAAACCTACATTATTCAGGTCCGTGGTGCAAAAAAGGTTGGGGACCCCTGTCATAACCACACTACTTTAGTTGTTTAAGCAAAGCATAAGAGTAAATAAAAAACAAAATATACAGTGTTATCTTCAATTTAGATGTTAAAAAGAATTGCGGCTCCCAGTGCTTTTTTTTTTTTCATTAAACCGAGTCAAAATGACTCTTTGGGGGTTAAAGTTGCTGACTCCTGTTCTAAACAAAGCAAACACCCATGGAAACATGGAGGAAGTAAAACCTCCACCAGAATGTTTACATAGTGCACCTTTACACCTTACACTTGTGATGTGTCTACAGGTCAGGTCCAGCGAGAGCTCGACAGAGAAGTAGGAAGTCGCCAAATCTGTGTTGAAGATCGGAAAAACCTACACTACAGTGATGCAGTCATACATGAGACACAGAGACTTGCCAACATTTTACCTATGTCCCTTCCTCACAAAACCAGCAGAGATGTTACCTTTCAGGGCTACTTCATCAAAAAGGTGTGATATTTGTAACTGTGATGATAAAAAAAAAAAACAGAAACCTTCATACTTTACAAAATGATTGTCTCTAGGATACAGTTGTAATTCCTCTGCTCACTTCTGTGCTGTATGATGAGAATGAATGGGAAAGCCCATACACTTTCAACCCATCTCATTTCCTGGACAAAGATGGTAAATTCCGCAAGAGAGATGCTTTTCTGCCCTTTTCTGCTGGTAAAGAACAAATACATTGTAGTTGGGGACAAACTTCAGGTGTAATAAATATAATGAACTGGAATGGTTTTGCAGGTCGTAGGATGTGTCTGGGAGAGGGACTGGTCAAGATGGAGTTGTTCCTCATCTTCACTATGCTTCTCCAGCGCTTTCGCTTCAGCCCTGCACCTGGAGTTCGAGAGGAGGATTTAGAGTTGACCCCATGTGTGGGTTTCACTCTCACCCCATCACCCCACGAGCTGTGTGCAACTATTCGCTCATAACACAGCACTATGAACAAATGACTACAATGTGGCTATAATTTCTATTTTTAACTTAGGAATCACCCAAGTTTGATCTTTCACTTGTAATGTCAGTTTTGCACATTTTAATCAAACACTGGTCTTGGTGAGCTCTGAAGAACCCATTTCACATATTACTTAATAAACAGCAAAACATATATTGATTCCATAATTGTATTTAGTGACGGGCTTGCAATCAGAAATATGTTATCATACTATTATAGCAACGTCACCATTATTGCCATATTGTGTGATATAAAAAAGGAGTGCAAAACCCATATTGTACTTTTTTGGTTTAATACAAATTAAATTACATTTGCTACTTACTTAGGCCTACTTAACAGATATGGGGGTGCGGGTGGTTCAGTCCAAACGATCCTCTGCTTTATTTAATCAAGTCAGCACAATAAACATCTCCTGAATACGCCGAGTATAAGGGTCAGTTACATAAAATATATTATGCAGGCGCAACGAGAATAAAGTTGTCGCATTTTGACATTAAATACGTAATTTTACAAGAATAGTTGAAGCCTGAAAAAGTCCAAATTTTATGAGAATAAAGTCATAGTACTATTCGTAATATTATGAGAATAAAGTTGTATTTTCATGACAATATAGGCTACTGTGTGTGAATGAGTAGACTAGTGTGTTATGCTTTATGGAGAGTTTAGAGCATTTTGTTCTGATATACTTTCAACTGGGTTTACGCACAATAAAATACTGTGTATTTTAGCCTATCGTCACCACACTATCATCAGTCCAAGTACTTTGAAACAACACTGCAAACATTTGAGCTTGAGCCATCGTTACTTTTATGGAAGAGGAACTGGCTGGAAGTGGTCGGCTGCAGGAGTATCGGTGGTTACACCATAGAGCTATCCAGAGGGGATTTGCTGTTTCTCAAGAAACTTTCCAAATTTTAAAGAAAATATTGGATCCAAATGGGGTAGAGTTGTGAAGAAGACTTTACAGCGTAAGGGGCCAAATGCACTGTGGCATTTGGAATCATATAATAAACTGAAGCTGTATAGCATTTGCATAAATAGCTGCATTGATGTCTTCAGTCGTCACATTATGGGATGGAGGCATATGTTACCAACAGCGACCGACAGTAATTGTGGATTACTAATATCAACATAGTGGAGGGTGTCTGCAAAGACTCTGGGCGGATCCAGGTACAGAAAATTCACATGCCTGAGACATGCAACAGCTCTTGCGCAGAAACCACATCGACACATTTGCCGCCAAGCAGCGAATAGAGTCTTGGTGGGGACCCCTGCATAAACAATGGATTGAGTTTTGGATGGACATCTTTCAAACAATAAAGGAACATGGACATTTCACCGGTAATTTACTGGACAAAAATGTGGCACAATTCTGTTTCCTCAACATTATACAGGTTGGCTATTTTCAGTGTTGCATACATGTATAATGTTGAGGAAGCAGAATTGTGCCACCCCACTAAGACTATTCATTGATTGGTGGTGCTGCATCCATAGATAAAGCTTTGATCCCCAGCAAATGTGACAACAGGGAATCTGAACCTAGAAGGAAAGATGTAACTTTTCCTTACACAGTGGGTGTGTCTGAAAAATGCCAGAGAATTTTCAGATGGTACGAGATTCCTGTCTTTTTGAAACCTACAAACACTTTAAGACAAAAACGGGTTCACTCAAAAGACAAAACTCTGAGCCACAAAGTAATGTAGTCTACTCCATTCAGTGTAATGAAGAGAGCAGTGAGCGTTACATTGCAGAAAGAAAACAGCCACTCCATAAGAGCATGTACCAACACCGGCAGGAAAGCTCCTTTGGACCCCAGTCCCCCGTACATCTCCATCTCAAAGCCACTAACCACTCCTTTGAAGATAGTGAGGTTCAGATCTTAGTCAGAGAAAAGAAATGGTTTGAGAAGGAAATTAAAGAAGCTATTTTTGTTAGGAAAGAGAATCCTTCTTTAAAAAGGAATGGGGGCCTTAGACCTCATCTATCCCTCATCTATAACTCCATCCTCAGACCCAAACAAAGATTGCTTCCGCTCACTTCCGTCAGTCTACCCCAGGGCAAATGTGGCTACAATAGTAGTTTACCATCAGCAAGTGTGGAGTGAATGAATAATGACTTCAGTGTAGCGCTTTGAGAGGCTTTGATAAAGTGCATTCGAAGTGTAAGGCATTATTAAAGATAACAATAGCAGAGTTGTTAATGGTTTAATAGGGTGGTTTCAGGTGAAACTGGAGACAATGGCTGTTTACAGTTTCAGTGTAGTTAGCCCCTCCCTTCAGATGGATATAAGGTAATGTCCAACATAACTGACTAGAACTGAAGAAGTGAGTTAGATGAGCTGCGAAACGTCTTCACTCTTACAAAGATTTGTCCAGTTGACAGATTTAAACTTCATCTTTTGCTATGGATCAGACCTGGACGACTGAGGGATTACAATGTAATCCTGTGTCTGTAAGCAATCAGATGTCTTTGAAAGGGATGCTGGACTCTGCTGTCCCTGAACGGGTGGTTCTTGTCACTTGTGGTTTTCTTGTTACTCAACCTAAAAGTATATGTAGCTGAGTGGGGTTAAAAAACCTAAGGAAGCAATGCTACCTTTTTTTTCTTTCTTCTTCTTCTTCTTTTTATTAGGCAGCGTCAATGAAGTGTACAATACTCATATTGTATAACTTTTTTCAAATAACATTAACAAAATATTAACAAAATTACCCCACCCACACACATAAAACAGCAAACTGGGCTACTCTGCAGCAATCGTTGAAGGTTTCTAAAGAAATCTAAGAAAGGGCGCCATAGTTTATAAAATTTTTGTTTGTGATCCTCGAACAGTATCTAATTATCACATTTTTTTTTTCCAAATCCATATAAGACTTTCTAAAGATATACAATACTAATATTTCTTGATTTAAAACAACTAGGAACTGTTAAAAAACAATAGTTAAAACTGATTAAAAAGGCTAAAAGTTCTAAAACAAGGCTGGCAGTGTGAACAACCAAAAGACTAACACCAGAATGTATTAAAAATAAAACAATTTATTAAAAAACTTAAATACGAAAAAAAAACAATTGGGCCCAATAATAACATACTAAAAGTCCATTAAAACAAGGAAGGGTTCTGGCAGTAAAAATCGAGAAACACAAGGGGACATAGGGGCAGTGGAATGTTTTTTACAGCAAAATTAAGGTGCTAATGTGGCCAGGTAGTCCTGCCAGAGCACTACAAAAACGGTACCTACAGGGCAGAGAAACTCTGCCCGCCTGCTGTAATCGACGTCGCACTCTGGCTTCCCTTCTCTATGGTCCGTTTTCGTCCGCTCACTGGCCCGAGCCCCACTGAATGATACTTGCTCAGCAGTCACATGTTCCCACATTGCATACACAATAGGTAGTAGCAACTTATCAGTCCTGCCAGAGTACTAAAAGTGGTACTCACGGGATAGGGCAGAGAAACTCTGCCTTATTCAGTGACATACTATGGCTTCCCATGGACACCTTGGCTCCATGACAGATGCTGCCGATGGCTGTAGCTGCTGTCTGCTGCTGCTCTTGCTCCGGCGCACACACCTTCCCCAGATTCTAGTATGCCCCCTGTGTTCAATTTCCCTCCTTTAAAATTAGTTTGTGTTATTGGTTTGTGTCAGAAAAACCCTGTTCTCAACTCGCTATTTACCAAAAAGACTCAAGACAAGTATTAGACTTTTCACTTCTCTGATCAGAGGCAGAAGACTCGGACAGCATGTCACGAGGACACTGTCTCCGAAGCCCTCTTCGCCGCCCCCCTTTTCAGGCACATTAGACCCATGATGTATTCTTCTTAAAACAAAGGATACATTCATTTAACACGTTTTAACTCAGCACCCCCTCTTTCCAGACAGGCATCTTCTGCTTTCAGTTCAGGTTACACAGTCTTTTGACTTTTCACTTGCACCCCCATGCACCCTTATTATTTGCTCTCATAGTTTACTTACACAGCTTAAATCCATTAGCTTGAGTTTTACCTACTTCTAAAATCTAACACACTTCAGCATATAGTTTATTAGATGATAACATACAAGTATAATTTTGCAACACCAGTCTTTCAGTTCCCAGAACAAGAAGTAAAACAAACAGCACTGCACACAAAAAAAAAAAAAAAAAAAAAAAACAAAACACACATTTAAAAATAAAAGCATACAATACAAAAACAATGTGCAAATCACTACAAAGTGTGCTGTGCATAGTTATCCTGTGACATTGCCCCATATTTTAAGGGTGGCAGTCCCTGTCACCTCAGTTTGGTGGCTGAGGTGTCAGCCACCACGGGCTGGTGGCTGTCCAAAGTTGGACCTGGCAGAGCACCGTGAGCTCTGTGGTGGCTCTGGTGGATTTACAGATGGATTAAACAAAAAGCAATAGTATGGGGTCTGGCTTTGCATACTTGGTTACAAAGAAGCCTCAGGGGTCGGTTCAGGGTTCTCATTCGGGCCAATGCAGGGCCAATTTCTGTGGATAGTCCTTTCTCTACCCCCGTTTTTAGGCCTAATTTTGTAGACTACCCCTGTGTCTCCAATCTGCTCCAACGCTACATGGGGCTCTGGGTCCGAGCCTGGGGGAAGCTTGCCCTGGCCTTTACTGTTCCTGTCCCTCACCCACGCTCTCTCACCAAGAGCTAAAGGAAAAGCTTTTGCTTTCTGATCATAAACCTGTTACAACCAATAATTTTCATTGACCATGGTGCTGAACTATCTTGAAGATGTTGTTGCAACCCAGTGACGTGCGGTCAGGTGAGGCAGGGGAGGCAATCCTGAGAAGAGGTGCGCGGTGAAGCACCAGCCGTTCGTGCCTCACCGTGGAGTGACTGTGCTGTGTGCTAAGCTGCTGCTTTAACTCTTTAAGGGCTGAGCACATTACAGCGGATGTGAAAAGGCACCGGGTGAGGCACACAGTTACCCTGCCTCATGTTAGGGGGCGCTCCTGAGCCCAGAGATTCTTGCAACTCCTGCAGAATAGGGGCAGCAAAACTACAATTTAGAGTTAGTCAACTTTAGCAATTCACTTTTTCTCTATGTCTGGCCCTGCTTTTTAAATGGAGGAAGATTACATATTAAAGCTCAAGCAGTTTTCTAAACTGGACTTTCAGTCGAAGCACGAGGTTATAATTAAAGGAAGACCTGCACTGAAGGAGCTAAATGGTTTGCTCCAGACGACCGGACTCAGGACTCGCTCTTTTCAAACAGAGACGTACAATATGGTGAGAAATTTAATGACTTCAATCCATTGAAAAAATGGAGAAACAGAATAGGGATAAAAACAATATAAAACCAGCTTTTTATTTCATACTATTAGAGCTATTTCATACGGATTTCAGAACTTTTATTTTGAAATTCTTTTTTATTCTGGCCCAAGTCACTGGGAGAAAAATTGTCCCGGGGTCAGATTTACTTGCTGACTCCTGGTTTATATGTTTGTAAATCTGATTGTGATGACATCAGTGCCTCACCAGGCATGAACCTCCCGCACGTCACTGGCATGTTGTATAATATAACCCCTCAGAAAAGCTTTCAGTGCTTCCCATGCTACTCCAGCTGAACGGGCAGAAGGAATGTTAATCTCCATATGTAAATAGCAAAAGCTGAAGTTAAAATCTGTCAACTGGACAAATCATTGTAGGAGTGAAGACATTTCGCTGCTCATCCAAGCTGCTTCTTCAGTTCTGACCAGATTGCTGGTGACCACTGCCTTATATCTATCTGCAGGGAGGGGCTAACTATACTGAAACTGTAAACATCTATTGTCTCTAGTTTCAGCTGGAGCTACCCTATTCAGTCCTTGATGACCCTGCTATTGTTCTCAATGTTCTGGGTCTGAGGATGGAGTTGTAGATGGGGAGAGATTATGTCTCAAGCCCCCAGAACAGAACAGAATATTTTTTCACTAAAGTCCGATCAAAGGCTGTATGCCTAATGTGCCAAGAAACTGTGACTTTGCTGCAAAGCAGTCGACTACGCTAGCAAGGAGTCAACGCAGGAACGTGCGGCTACAGCTAACAGAGTCAAATACCAAAGCAAGTTTTTCGCTGGCATTCAAATTAGGTGAACTTGAGTTTATTCTGCTGTGTTTATTGATACACTGACAATAAAAAAGATCAACAAGTTTTTGATCTTTTGGCACTTGATGAAACTGAATGTGAGTTTTTCTGTTGTGTTTCTTTAACTGAAATTTAATACATTAATTATTAATTTAATTTATTTGTTACATTTGTTAAACCATTTGTATAATGAGCGTTGCATATTCATGCTTTGCTGCATGTCACAGGCCAAATCTCTAATGTAATATATACATATATATATATATATATGTGGCCCCGGCCTCTCTGTCAAATGTTAGAACCCATTGTGGCCTGTGTGTCAAAAAGTTTGCCCACACCCCTGAGCTAAAAATCACCCTCCATACTCTACTCAGTGTGGTATTACGCAGCATAGGCTCTGCCTCTTGAGGCCTGGGTTGTCACTGGCTGTTTGCACCACCTATCCAGCTGCTCTTGCTGCTCTTTCTTTGCTTCTAGTGCCCGCCCACCAGCATTCCACTTCGGTGTTTATCTGCGCCTCACAGCAGGTAAGAGATGCTCTCTGCTCTCATCTGAAAAACAAAATGTAGTTCGTATCTGTCCGCTAATTTAGAAATCTCTATTCTTAGCAGTGGCAGGCTGCCAGGGCCAGCAAGGCCTTCTCTGCTGGCCTAAACATGCTCAGAAATTTGATTTAAAAGAAATTAATTTTATTTTCATAAATATGTAAACAAAAATATTCTCTGTTCTCTTTATGTCATATTATATCCACTTAGTTGAGTGGATTCCATTGTTGTCTATTCTGGCATAGTTTTTATCCAGTTATATTTCAGCTAGCTTGTGTAGCTTGTCAGACAAATTTAATTTGCCTGGCCCCTTTTGTTTGTTTTGTTTTCTTTTAATTTGAATATGATTTTTAAATAATTTTTTTATTAAACTTTGTCATTACAAAAACACGTAGATGTAATAAAGCAAACAACATGGGGAACACAGCTTCAGTAAGGCACAAAAAAGAAGAGAAAGAGCACTCCATACCTCGACCACAAAACCTAAATTAAAACAAAAGGACCTGAGACATCGATCGAATACATTTTTTTTTTTTTTTTTTTTGGCACAGACAGATTTAAGCAATTTCAAGGAGGAGTAAAATGATTTACATTCATTCATGAAATGTTGAAAGCAGGGGGTAGAGTCCCTCCATTTACAAGAGTGAATATGGTATTTAGCCAATAATAAAACAATATTCACAGTGTCAATTACATTTCTATCCACATCGTTCACAAAATATAAAATATGATTAACAATGACATTTGGGAAGTTTGGGATTTCAAACGATAACCACTCTCTAATGTCATGCCAGAATTTATTAGATGCAGGGCAAGTAAAAAAGATGGAAATCGCAAAAGGCACAGCCTGACTTCTTAAATTTGAACCGCTTATTAAGAAAACTGGATAAATTTTATGACAAATGTTGAATTGTGCTTCTTTTACTTTAGGTGGAATTGGCAATTTAACGCAATTAAAAAATGCCTTTTCCGGACGATTTTTTATTTTTTTAAATTATAAACATGGAAAACTATGGACTTGAATGCATCTGTAATAAATTTGTTGTTACACGCTTTCTCTAACAATTTGAGATGGTGATATTTTGACAGAGCAAATGGAATCTAGGTTATTTTGAAATCGCACCTCAATAAGAAACCTACATCACAAAATTTATTGAAAATGGCACTTGGAATGTGAAACCACATGGAATCGGGTGAAGCAAAAAAGACCTTTAACCAACTGGCTTTGAATGATCCAGTCCAGGCCTCAAAATCTAAACCTTTTACGCCACCATTTTTAAATTCTTTAACCAGTTGAGATCTCTTTAAGTAGTGTGTTTTATTTCTCCATATGATTTGAAAAAAGAAATACTGAATTAGCCTTTTTAATATCTGAGATAAAAAGAGGATGATAAGGGATATTAACTTTGACACACCTTCAGCTTTGGATAAAACAACTCTTCCAAAAATTGTGAGATCTCTTATGAGCAAATGATCAAAAGCCCTCTTCATACCACCAACACACTTTTCTATGTTAACTTTTTTTTTTTACAGGATCTTTAGAAATCGGTTACCCCAAATATTTGACCTCAGATTTGACTCTAATGGAGTCTATAGGGCTTTTCAGGCAAGAATGAACTGGGAGCAGTTCACACTTGTTACAGTTAAGAGATAGACCTGAAGCCTCAGAGAAGGCAAGGATCAGTTTTAATGCAGTGCTGACCATAGATTTGTCTTTTAAAAACACTGCTGTATCATCCACAAATTGACTAATCTTAAATTATTTTCCAAAAATTCGAATGCCTTGCAAATTTGGATTATTCATTAATAAAAAATAAGCATCTGGGTGGTCAAAATAAAATAATTTTGGCAAAATCGGAGAGCCTTGGCAAATACCTCTTGACATCTTGAAGCTAGGAGTCACACCTGATCCCAAAGACACCAAACTATTTATATCTGTATAGAACATTTTTATGATATTACAAAAAAAAATGTTACCAAAGCCCAAAGGTCGAATAATAAAGCCATGCTCAAGGTAGTCACTTTATAAAAAACCTAGAAATAATAATAAACTTTAATTTTCTATAAATTGTCTGTAGTCCAGCATGTCAAGATCAATCTAGTGTGAAAATGTATGTTTTATCCTTTTATAAAAGCAGATTGACACTCACTAATATCTGCCAGCCCAGTGCTTCAACAATTGGCAAAAAATAAGAGCCAATAGTTTGTAGTCTGTACACAAGGGGTCATAGGCCACCAATTTTCAATAAAAAGATTATCTTTGTTGGCTTTAGGAATCAGAGTAATGAGACCACACTTCATGGTGGGAGAGATTATGGTTTGCAATAATTTCACCAAGGGCTTTGATTAACAACTGGTGGATTTCATTCCAAAAAATATATATAAGATTTACAGTTAAACTATCTAAACCAGATGACTTGCCTTTAGCCATTTAATGAATTGCTTTATCCAACTCTTCTATAATTAGATCATAGTCCATATCACTTTTAAAGTCATAATTATTTTTTTACCCAAAAATTAAGTATTTCAATAAGGATGTACAGTTTGCTTCTGAGTAGTTAGAACTGCATAATTTGCTATAAAACTTGTGTATTGCCCTATTAATTTAATTTAAGTCATCACTTATTACCTCATTAATGTTTAATTTGGAAATTATCTTTTTAGATTGCCTTTCAAGAATAAAAAAATAATGAAAAATTTGTCTCACCCTCCTCAATCTATTGAGCTTGAGAATGAACAAAGGTGCCCCGAGCTTTTTCCAAGAATAGATTGTCTAGTTTGCATTTAAGGGCATCTATTTGGACTCTTTCTTCGTTCGATAACACTGCTTTGGAACAAGTTATTAATAGAGGTAACACTTTCATTTTGTTGGGCTCTTTTTTGTTGCACAAAGAGCTTCCCAATTGTAATTACTTTTTCTCTAACTTTGAATTTGAACCATTCCCACTTGTTTAGAGGTGTGGAGTCTACAGAAGTTATTTCAACAACAAGATTCTTAATTTCAATACAAAAGTTTTTGTTAACCAAAAGATTACTGTTAAATTTCCAAGCTAAGGTTGGTGGAGATATGTTATCATTTAGAGTAAGAGTAAGGGTCACTGCACAGTGGTCTGTTAGACGAGAGGTAGAGATTTGACATTGTGATATATTCTCATTTGTAAGGAATGAACCAGTAGTCCAGCCTAGAGCATTGACTGTTGTTGGCTGCATTAAACCAGATGTATTGCCCTTTACCATTGTTTCTTAACTTCTAGCAGCCAACTAGATTTGTGTTAGAAATCAGGCAATGAAAGTGTCATCAAAGGAGTTATACTTCCCTCTAGAGGGAAGGCTGTCCACTGTGTTGTCTGGAACCAAATGACAGTCACCTCACCTCATCTCAAGAATATACCAGCCTCCATTGGTTAATCTTCCTGCATAGATCTGCATAAAATGTCTTGTTGAGAGCTTTGTTGTTATAACCATAAACAGATAATAAGATCAATTTAACATTATCCACTTCTACTACAACCATGAGCCTATGTCCATCTGTGTCACTTTTATGATCCAATATTGAATCTTGAAACCTATAAAACGAGGTGAACATGAGATGTCCCATGACTGACATAAACAGAGTACCCCCATTGAAGTTTCCAAAAACTGTGTCCTCAAAATGAGTCTCTTGCAAAAAAAAAAAAAAAAAAAAAAAATAAATAAAAAAAATACAGTTTACTTTCTGTTCTTTACCTAAAATAAAAAAACTGCCTTATGTTTTGTGTTGTTTTTCAGTCCCCTTGAATTTAAGGACAATAAGGATATTTTAAAAAACATTTAAAAAATATATATAAAACACTTGTGCCAGAGCCTCAAATACAATATAAAAATGTTTAGAAGCATCAGAAATTCATTAACACAGGACGCAGCCCTTTTTTTTTAAATGCCATGATCATGTCAAGATTCTTCTACTGCATAACATGTTGGTCTCAGGCAGGCAAATCTACATTAAAACCTCTTGAATCCCTTCACAAACAAGCTCTAAAAATCATGGACAGGAAACCACGCCAACACCACCATTGCCATATTCTTCACAAATACACACTATTAAGCCTTGATAATATACAAAAATATGCTTCTATTCGAATGGTTCATAAAATCCTCAATAATACTGCGCCTGCACCTCTAAAACAATTCATCCAGTTCACATCAGCAACAACCTCTAGAACAGGGGTCTCAAACTCAAATTAGCTGGGGGCCGCTATTTCCAGCACAGTATAGTATTTGGCTTCTTTCTATAATACTGTGCTTATTTTATTTTTTTTTTATCTAAGAAGGTTTGAACTTTGAGAGTGTTTAAAAAAGAGAGAAATGTGAGAAAATGTTAAAGCTTGTCTGACGGTGCGACCCTATAATTGGTCCGGGTTACCGGGGACTGTTATTGCCGATGCACAGGTGCCACTATGTGACTGCAGACTATCTCCCAGTCCCATTTCAGCACGAAGGCAGAGGAGCACCCTTCGTTGGCCGAGCACTTTGAACAGCACTTCGAAGTGTACTTTAAAACTGTGCATAAGGCGAACTGGGACACGGCCAATGACCGACAAATAACGGTGCGACCCTGTAATTGGTCCGGGGTTACCGGGGACTGTTATTGCAGATGCACAAGTGTCACCATGTGACCGCAGACACAGGAGGTTGCACTGAGCTCTTTACTTTTCTTTTATCCCACCACATAACCATCACTTTGATTTATTTTGTCAGAGAGAGACCTCATATGAACTCTCTAAGTGCCATTGACGTGCGTGTGTAAATATATGAATATATTTATGTACATTTATATATGTGTAATATCCCGCTGAACAGCAACTTAAAAACACTATTTTTGTGTTGTGAACGCAACGCGCTCGGACGAATGTCCGTGTGTGCTCAATAGAAACGAGGCACCAGGCACAGAAGAAAACACTCCATTGCATTACTGCTGTAACTTTCACTCATTGAGAAATGTTTCTCTGCATCAAACCGATGTCCCGCCCTGAGAGCCATATACCCCACCGTGATTGGTAGATTCGTTCAGCTCCGCACACAACACTGTAAAGTGCCACACATGTCAAACTCGCGGGCCGCATTAACATTAAACTTTCATATTAAGGCGGGGGCCGCAAACTACTGGCCCGAGGGCCGCGATTGGCCTGCGGGCCGCGAGTCTGAGACCCCTGCTCTAGAATCACACTGGCCTCCACCAGGGGGCAGTTTACCATCCCAAAGAAAAAAACTGCATTTGGACAATCAGCCTTTTCATATAATGCAATAAAAGAATGGAACCACCTTCCAAATGATATAAAGAGCCTATCAAATTATAATTCCTTTTTCAAAGAAGGTTAGGGCTAGTCAAAGGTGTCAGCATTAAAATACCTGCTTTTATTCCTTGTTTTAATATGTAATTAATATGTAATGTATGTCTCCTTTAATATGAAATGCATGCACTCACAAACCAATGAGATATTGTTTTAAATTGTTTTATATTATTGACTATGTAACTTCTACTGTGTAATTTTTTATTGTTTGTCAGGGACTGCCGATGGAATTAGCTGTTTAGCTATAATCTGGTGCAGATCATCTCTGTTTTTATGAGTATAATGTCTGTACATTGTCCCTTCAAATAAAGACTAAACTAAACTAAACTAACTAAACTAAGGATAACATAAACAGTATGTCAAAACTTTCAAGTGCGCAAATATAACAGGAAGGATGCGCAAGAATGAGTAACCATACTAGCCACTAACTTTGTGGTAAAATGCTAAAGCTCATATAGGTGAGAACACACCTTTGTAACTGAGATTAATAAAAGTTAATCAGGGCCCACTCTTTTGCTGTCAATCAACGCATAGTCCCTCTTCAGGTAGGCGTGCTTCCTCCGGGCTTCTTGAACCAGCGGCCACAGCTTGGCATGTGCGGCGCAGTGGAAAAATCTTCCTTCAAGCTGATGTGAAAATCCTTGCAAACCTTGGCATCCTTTGATTTCTTCCAGACTTCATCCCACACAATTCACATTCCAAACTGAATGATAATAGCTCGGGGAGATGGCAGCCATCTCCTTCTTTCCAATCTGATGCACGGTGTCTACAGTGTCACGCAGCTGATCCACAGACAGTGGGAGAACTCGTGTCAGGATCCTATCAGAGTCTCCTGCACATTCTCGTTATCCATATTTGGTAAACATGCCAAACACAGATTCCATCTCCTCTTGTAGCGTTAATATTCATCACAAGCACTCCGCACGGTTGCATTCTCTCCTTTCAGTAGATTGACATCAGACTGAAGCTCCATAAGGTCCTTTTTGTTCTTCTCAATACCAGCTGTATTTTCTTCAATCCTCTTATTTATGAAACGCTGAGTTTGGTCATCCATTTTCTGAGTGAGCACCTGTACCGCCTGGAGCACGGCGTTGACCGTGCCTTCCTTTGCAGGTGGTCATCTTGTACCTTGCTTCTTTTGGATCTTTTATTTTTAACCGTTGTGTGGTCCCAGTTCAGCTGATCCACCTTGGATAAAGTGTCTTCATTGGATGTAGTGTCGTCCAGTTCAATCTCCTCAATAACTTTTTCGTCACGGGCTTCACGGAGAGCCGAAAGTCAAGAAAAAAAAAGACAAAAAAAACTGTAACTTAAGTTGAAAAATAAGTTAGACAAAAACACAATTAAGTCTTGCAAATAAAAATAGGGCTATTGTGGGTATGACTGGGTTGACAACTTGCCAAAAATATAAGTTTGCTATCAGAGCAGCTGACGTGCGGTCAGATGAGGCAGAGGCAATGCCTCACCTGCGTGCGGTGACGTGCGGTGAGGCACCGGCCGTTCTTGCCTCACATGGACTGATTGTGCTGTGCACTCAGCAGTGACAGCTGCTGCTTTAAGCGGCTGTGAAAAGGCGCCGGGTGAGGCGCGCAGTTGCAGTTGCCTCATGTTAGGGGGCGCTCGTGAGCCCTGAGATTCTTGCAACTCCCGCACAATAAGCGCCGCAAACTACAATTTAGAGTTAGCAAGTCAACTTTAGTAATTCACTTTTTTTTTTCTTGTCTGGCCCTACTTTTTAAATGGAGGGAGATTACATATTAAAGCTCAAGCAGTTTTCTAAACTGGACTTTCGGTCGAATCAGGAGGTTATGATTAAAGGAAGACCAATGCTAAAGGAGCTAAATGATTTGCTCCAGACGACGGGACGAAAAAAGACGGTGGTACGAAATGGTGAGAAATTTAATGACTTCAATCCATTGAAAATTGGGGAAACAGAGTAAGTATGAAAAACAATATAAAACTAGCTTTTTATTTCATACTATTAGAGCTATTTCATACGGACTTCGGAACTTTATTTTGAAATTCTTTTTTATTCTGGTCCCAAGTCACTGGAGAGAAAACTGACCCAGGGCCAAATGTACTGACACCTGGTTATGTTTGTAAATCTGATTGTGACGACATCAGTTCCTCACCAGCCACAACTATCACCACTAACTAACAACTATGAACGGACCCTGTGGCTCACAGCTTCCGAGAAACGCTGCAAATTGTTCTGTTGTTGGACGGCTGGGCACTTACAACCTACAGTGCGTTTAAAAATTTTGAAGACACTCAAGTGGACCTGCAGCTCAGCGGCACCCAGGGGAGATGGAGCTCACTATAAAAAAGTAAGTTTATAACAGGGGTGCACAAACTACGGCCCGAGGGCCACACACGGCCCCTTTGGGCTTTATTAATCTGGCCTGCCGATAGTGACCAAATTATATTAAAATAGGTTCAGGTAAACCTTGTTCAGTTTACCTTTCCCCTGTAATGCCAATGTTTCCCCAAAAGATGCATCAACCTTGTTTGCGTGTATTAGTCTCTTATTCTCTTATCAGCATTTCTGCAAAAATTAGCTCATCAAGATAGTGAGTGCTGACAAGGAATATTTTTTTTTCTACTGAAGTCCGATCAAAGGCTGTATGCCTAATATTCCAAGAAACTGTTGCGGTTTTCAAAGAGTGCAATATCAGCCGTCACGCTACAAAGTATGCCAACTACGCTAGCAAGTAGTCAGCGCAGGAACGTGCGGCTACACAGCTCAGAGGCTGGCAGCCAATTTACAGACCCAGTAACATTTTTTCACCGGCAAACAGCGATTCAAGAGTCAAATACCAAGGCAAGTTTATTGTTGGTATTCAAATTAGCTAAACTTGAGTTTTTTCTGCTATGCTTATTAATGCAATGGCAATAAAAAAGATCAACAAGTTGTTGATCTTTGGCACCTGATAAAACTGAATGTGAGTTTGATAAAGTCTTGTTTTCTGCTAACCTCTGCATTTGATCTAAGTTTTCTAACTCTAGCCCAAACCTATTTGCCAGACGTGTCCCCCCCTGCTTAAGCCAGTGCATGTCCAGGCCCATCTGAAGTTTGCTAGAGAGAGAAAGGATTCCGAATTGCATCCAAAGAATTGCATCCAAAGAACTGTGAAACATGAGAGTGGAAACATCATGCTTTGGGGGCTGTTTTTCTGCAAAAGGGACCAGAAGGGCTGATCTGTGTAAAGGAAAGAACAACAAGAAAGAAAGAGTTGAACAATGATAATACTGTAACTGTTTTAATGGTGAATGATGAAGTGTTGTCTGTTGTTGAGGTTTTTTCAGGCCATTTCATTAAGGAAATTGTCATTCCTTTATTTGCTGATGTAGTGGGGTTGTCAGAATTCCCCTGCTCTCAAAAGCACCCCTATGGGCTCCACCCTTGACCCCGCCCTCATAGTTAGGGACTATTTAAGCCACCTGTGGCCAATATGGCACTCTCTTTGCTCCTTGTCTGCTGCTCTGCCTGGACCTGTTGTAGTGTGAGTCCTGCTCTGTAGTAGGGGGGAGTCCAACAGATGGTAAACTTGCAGCAGAGGGGCTGGTTTGACTCTGGCTGACTTTAAAGGGTGGGTAAACCTGCTGCTTTTGCTCTTGTTGTTTTTTGCACTGTTTTGCTGCGTTCCTTTTGTTTTAGCCCACTGTTTTGTTTTGTTGTTTTGCATTTTGTTTTTGCATATTGTTTTGTATTTTTATCAGCAGGTTTTGCAACTGGGTCAAGTTTTAATCAATTTTATTTTCTTTCAGTGACGCTGGGTGCCTTCTGGTGGTTGGGCTATAGGCACATTGGTGAGGTTCCCCACCTTTGCATGTGATTTAGTGCACTGCGATCACGATTTTAGTTTTGTGCACTTTTCATGTTGCTGTTGCTGTTTGCTGTGTCCACTGAGGTGAGTATGTGGTAGCACCCCTGGGCACACCCCTGATAGTCTGCTCACCCACTGGTGGCCCCAGCTAGCTTATTTTGTTTTTGGTCATTTGAAATTGCTTGTTTTTTTTTTTTTTTACTTCTAGGCCTATTTAATTAGAAATTCAATTTTTAGCTTCTTTTTGTAATAAAAAATTGTCTATCTTTTAAATTTAAAATGTATAATAAAATATATTTTCCCACATTTAGTTGTCTTGGTTAAAGGTTAACCAAGACATTATTTTAGCCACATTTGAATTTTTAAACTTTTCTAAATAAAAACTTGAAATCATTCTTCACGTCTTTGTCTCTTTTAATTCAGGATCTACTAATGTGTGTCTTCTATATCTAAATTGATTGTGACGCTCGGGCCTTAAGGACCCCCCTTCCCATCCCCCCTTTGCCATAATCTGACGTTGCTGACACCTTCTACATAACTGATGACTACGAGCTCTCCCACCCACTGGCATCCCCTCCTGTTCCCACCTAATGGCTTCAGTGCGAACCTGGATAAGGGTGGCAGTTTGGATTATTACGGACCTGCTGTTTTAAGGTTCGGCGGAGGTCACAATCCAAGACATGTTGTGACAAATTGGTCCCTTAACAAAAGATCTTTGTTTCTAACTTTGTTAGATCTTTGTTTCTAGCCTTTTTAACGACTTTATTAAACGCATCAAAGCATGGGAGAACTCCGGAGCGTCTCACCCTCCAATTGTTTTCTGGAAAAGAACTCTTCCTGTAAACACATGACTTTGTACAACCATAGAGTTCCTATAGAATGGCTAAAACTTTATTGGGGTCCTCACACTCCTCTAATGAGCGATACTTTATCGCCTCTCGTGCTTCACCCTCCAAGTGGTCATAAATAAAGCTTTTTCCATGGAGTACAGCGGCGTAAGCGAAGACAAGCTTCCATTTCTTCAAGCCACTCAATGTTTAGTCCAGTATTGCCTCTAACACATGGGGCACTTTCTGTCCCTGGGTAGGAAAACCAGTCTTTCAGCTACCAGGAAGTTGGAGTTGCTCCCAGGGGCTGAGCTTGAGGCTGCGGCAGAGATCCCTGGTTTGAGCATCATCCTTCGATTCTCCGCCTGGAGCTGGATGACCAATTCCCTTAGTTCGGTCAGTTCCTCCTCCATTGGATATAAAGCAGAAGAGATTAGGCAGCACCAGCCAATGAGGTTTCCCCAAACCCTGCTGCTGTTTTGCACCAACTGTGTTTACACACACACCAACTGAGTCAAAACAACACGTCTGTCTCCTTCAGGATCCTGTCAGCAACACCAGATTGTGGCAAGGGGGGGTCCTTAAGGCCCCGAGCGTCACAAATTTAGATATAGAAGACACACAAGTAAGATCCTGAATTAAAAGAAACAAAGACGTGAAGAATGATTAAAAAGTTTTTATTTAAGAAGAAGTTTAAAAATTCTAATGTTAACCAAGACAACTAAATGTGGGAAAATAATTATAACATTTTAAAAGTTAAAAGATATAGACAAATTTTATTACAAAAAGAAGCTAAAAATTGAATTTCTAATTAAAATGGGCCTAGAAGTAAAAAACAAGTGATTTTCAAAATGACCAAAAACAAAATAAGCTAGCTGGGCCACCAGTGGTGAGCACAGACTATCAGGGGTATGTGCCCAGGGGTGCTACCACATTACTCACCTCAGTGGGCACAGCTAACATGAAAAAGTGCACAAAAAACTAAAATCGTGATCGCAGTGCACTTAAATCACATGACAAAAGGTGGGGAACCTCACCAATGGTGCCTATAGCCCAACGCACCAGAAGGCACCAGCGCGTTGCTGATAAAGAAAAACAAGATTGATTAAAAACCTCACCTAGTTGCAAAACCTGCCTGATTATTAAAAATACGAAAACAACTGGTGTGGAACTTTGATGGCGGTCGACGGGCGCAGAGGTCCAAAACCAATCAGAGACCATCGCTCCAGTGACACAGCGGCGGTCATTCTAAAGCGCTGGGAGTCACAAAAAACGAACACAGTGACGGGGGGACAGGGGACAGGGACTGTTATCCGCGCACCAATGCGGGACAGCAGGTCATAGAACTGGGCATGGGTAACACAAAAAACCACTACGGATAAGCGCTGATCAAAACCAGAACGGAGCTCCTGGAGCAAGTGATGATGAAACTCGCCAAAACTCCGAACGACTCATCTGTGAATTATGTCGTGGAACCCAGGGGACACGGCCGCCGCGAGCCGATCCCCTCGGTTGATGACTTTTGTGCAGTAAATACACCAAAGCTATTCTTCACAACATGGTTTGTCATTGTGCACAAAAGGAGGAGCAGGAAAACACTCAACGCTCTTCTGGACGCGCGTCTGGGACGGCGGCTTTCAAAGTGTCTGCCTCAAAATGCACACGCGTTTCAAAGTAGAGGCGGCCCAGCGCGTTTTTGACGCTGCAGGTTGGTTGAAAACACGCATAATGGTGCTTCAACACACGGAGAGCGACTAACGACAGGTTGCAGCGTCCATTCATCGCATGGGCGTTAACCGCTGGACACAAACCGCAAGCGACTAGCGGCCAGTCTTTGTCACATCGCCTCTGTGTTCCAGAGAGGATCTCGAGGGAATTTTGAGGGGGGGGATGCAATAGCGATAGATTGGCAAAAAAGGACGCTTAAAAATGAAATCTCAAAAAATTTTTGCATTCATTTGACTGAAAAAAGTACTATTGGTTGCAACTTCACAAAACTAAAAAAAAAATACGAAGCTAATCAAAGTAAATCGCAAATGTGAGAATATACCGTAAGCATTGGGAAATCCGACACGGCCAGTATGATATCCTGTCTCTGAAGTGGACAGGCCAG
>JAIEZT010001213.1:18839-101323 GCA_019594935.1 Periophthalmus modestus | reverse complement strand
TGCCAAAGCCAGACCCCATACTATTGCTTTGTGTTTAAGTGCAATCTGTAAAGACACAGAGCCACACAGAGTTCAGGTGCTCGCGAGGTCCAACTGGGACAGCACCAGCTCTGTGGGTGCTGGACACCTCAGCCACCAATGAGGTGCAGGGACTGCCACCCTTTAAAATATGGGGGCACTGTCACAGGATAAACTATGACACAGCCACTTTGTAGTGATTTGCACATGGTTTTTGGTGTATGCTTGTATTTTTAAATTGTGTGTTTGGTTTTTGCTTTTGTTTTGTTTTTTTGTTTGTTTGTGTGCAGAGTGTGTGTTTTACTGGCTTGTCTGGGAAATGAAAGGACTGGTGTTGCAAAATTTACTTGTATGTATCATTTCTAATAAACTAATATGCTTGAAGTGTTGTTAGATTTTAGAAAGTAGGTTACAAAAATCATAGCTATTGGATTTAAGCTGTGTAAGTAAACTATGAGAAGCAAATAATAAGGGTGAATGGTGGTGCAAGTGACAAGTCAAAAGACTGTGTAACCTGAACTGAAAAGCAGAAGACAGATGCAGGTCTGGAAAGAGGGGGTGCTGAGTTTTTAAAACGTGTTTTAAATGAATGTATCCTTTGTTTTAAGAAGAAGACATCATGGGTTCTACTGTGCCTGAAAAGGGGGTAGGCGGCGAAGGAGGGCTTCGGAGACAGTGTCCGCGTGACATGCTGTCCGCGTCTTCTGACTCTGATCAGAGAATGAACAAGTCTAATACTTGTCTTGAGTGTTATGTGTAAATAGCGAGTTGAGAACAGCGGTTGGTTTGACACAAGACCAATAACACCAAACTAATTTGAAGGAGGGAATTGAACACAGGGGCGCATATTAGAATCTGGGGAGAAGGTGTGTGCGCCGGAGCCCCAAGGAGCAGCCAGCAGACAGCAGATACGGGCCAGCGCAGCATCTGTCATGGAGCCAAGGTGTCCATGGGGAAGCCCAGAGTATGTCACTGCAATAAAGACAGAGTTTCTCTGCCCTATCCCATGAGTACCACTTTTAGTACTTGGCAGGACTGATAAGTGTGCTCACTACCTATTGTGTATGCAATGTGGGAACATGTGAGTGCTGTGCAAGTATCATTCAGTGGGGCTCGGGCCAGTGAGCGGACGAAACAGACCATTAGAGAAGGGAAGCCAGAGTGCGACGTCGATTACAGCAGGCGGGCAGTAGTTTCTCTGCCCTGTAGGTACCGTTTTTGCAGTGCTCTGGCAGGACTACCTGGCCACATTAGCACCTTAATTTTGGCTGTAAAGAACATTCCACTGCCCCGGATGTCCCCTTGTGTTTCTCGATTTTTACTGCCATGAACCTTCCTTGTTTTAATGGACTTTTAGTATGTTATTATTGGCCCAATTGTTTTTTCGTATTTAAGTTTTTTAATAAATTGTTTGTTTTTAATACATTCTGGTGTGTAGTCTTTTGGTTGTTCACACTGCCAGCCCTTGTTTTAGAACTTTTTAGCCTTTTTAATCAGTTTTAACTATTGTATTTAACAGTTCCTAGTTTGTTTTAAATCAAGAAATATTAGTATTGTATATCTTTAGAAAGTTTATATGGATTTGGAAAAAAAAATGTGATAATAGATACTGTTCGAGGATCACAAACAAAATTGTATAAACTATGGCGCCCTTTCCTTAGATTTCTTTAAGAAAACTTCAACGATTGCTGCAGAGTAGCCCAGTTTGCTGTTTTATGTTGTGTGGGTGGGGTAATTTTTTTTATTTTGTTAATGTTATTTGAAAAAAGTTATACAATATGAGTATTGTACACTTCACTTGACGCTGCCTAATAAAGAAGAAGAAGAAGAGAAGAAGAAAAAAAGGTAGCATTGCTTCCTTAGGGTTTTAACCCCACTCAGCTACATATACTTTTAGGTGAGTAACAAGAAAAACCCCAAGTGACAAGAAACCACCCGTCAGGGACAGCAGAGAGTCCAGCATCCCTTTCAAAGACATCTGATTGCTTACAGACACAGGATTACATTGTAATCCCTCAGTCGTCCAGGTCTGATCCATAGCAAAAGGATGAAGTTTAAATCTGTCAACTGGACAAATCTTTGTAAGAGTGAAGACGTTTCGCAGCTCATCTAACCCACTTCTTCAGTTCTAGTCAGTTATGTTGGACATTACCTTATATCCATTTGAAGGGAGGGGCTAACTACACTGAAACTGTAAACAGCCATTGTCTCCAGTTTCAGCTGAAACCACCCTATTAAACCATTAACAAATCTGCTATTGTTATCTTTAATAATGCCTTACACTTCGAATGCACTTTATCAAAGCCTCTCAAAGCGCTACACTGAAGTCATTATTCATTCACTCCACACTTGCTGATGGTAAACTTTATTGTAGCCACAGCTGCCCTGGGGTAGACTGACGGAAGTGAGCGGAAGCAATCTTTGTTTGGGTCTGAGGATGGAGTTATAGATGAGGGATAGATGAGGTCTAAGGCACCCCATTCCTGTTTAAAGAAGGATTGTCTTTCCTAACAAAAATAGCTTCTTTAACTTCCTTCTCAAACCATTTCTTTTCTCTGACTAAGATCTGAACTTCACTATCTTCAAAGGAGTGGTTAGCGGCTTTGAGATGGAGATGTACGGGGGACTGGGGTCCAAAGGAGCTTTTCCTGCCGGTGTGGTACAACCTCTTAGGGAGTGGCTGTTTTCTTTCTCCAATGTAACGCTCACTGCTCTCTTCATTACACTGAATGGAGTAGACTACATTACTTTGTGGCTCAGAGTTTTGTCTTTTGAGTGAACCCGTTTTTGTCTTAAAGTGTTTGTAGGTTTCAAAAAGACAGGAATCTTGTACCATCTGAAAATTCTCTGGCATTTTTCAGACACACCCACTGTGTAAGGAAAAGTTACATCTTTCCTTCTAGGTTCAGATTCCCTGTTGTCACATTTGCTGGGGATCAAAGCTTATCTTATGGATGCAGCACCACCAATCAATGAATAGTCTTAGTGGGGTGGCACAATTCTGCTTCCTCAACATTATACATGTATGCAACACTGTCGAAAATAGCCTACCTGTATAATGTTGAGGGAAACAGAATTGTGCCACATTTTTTTGTCCAGTAAATTACCGGTGAAATGTCCATGTTCCTTTATTGTTTGAAAGATGTCCATCCAAACTCAATCCATTGTTTATGCAGGGGTCCCCACCAAGACTCTATTCGCTGCTTGGCGGCAAATGTGTCGATGTGGTTTCTGCGCAAGAGCTGTTGCATGTCTCAGGCATGTGAATTTTCTGTACCTGGATCCGCCCAGAGTCTTTGCAGACACCCTCCACTATGTTGATATTAGTAATCCACAATTACTGTCGGTCGCTGTTGGTAAACATATGCCTCCATCCCATAATGTGACGACTGAAGACATCAATGCAGCTATTTATGCAAATGCTATACAGCTTCAGTTTATTATATGATTCCAAATGCCACAGTGCATTTGGCCCCTTACGCTGTAAAGTCTTCTTCACAACTCTACCTCATTTGGATCCAATATTTTTCTTTAAAATTTGGAAAGTTTCTTGAGAAACAGCAAATCCTCTCTGGATAGCTCTATGGTGTAACCACCGAGACTCCTGCAGCCCGACCACTTCCAGCCAGTTCCTCTTCCATAAAAAAGAACGATGGCTCAAGCTCAAATGTTTGCAGTATTGTTTCAAAGTACTTGGACTGATGATAGTGTGGTGACGATGGGCTAAAATACACAGTATTTTATTGTGCGTAAACCCAGTTGAAAGTATATCAGAACAAAATGCTCTAAACTCTCCATAAAGCATAACACACTAGTCTACTCATTCACACATAGTAGACTATATTGTCATGAAAATACAACTTTATTCTCATAATATTACGAATAGTACTATGACTTTATTCTCATAAAATTATGGACTTTTTCAGGCTCAACTATTCTTGTAAAATTACGTATTTAATGTCAAAATGCGACAACTTTATTCTCGTTGCGCCTGCATAATATATTTTATTTAACTGACCCTTATACTCGTCGTATTCAGGAGATGCTTATTGTGCTGACTTGATTAAATAAAGCAGAGGATCGTTTGGGACTGAACCACCCGCACCCCCATATATTTTAAGTAGGCCTAAGTAAGTAGCAAATGTAATTTTACTTTGTATTAAACCAAAAAGTACAATATGGGTGTTGCACTCCTTTTATATATCACACAATATGGCAATAATGGTGACGTTGCTACAATAGTATGATAACATATTTCTGATTGCAAACCCGTCACTAAATACAATTATGGAATCAATACATGTTTTGCTGTTTATTAAGTAATATGTGAAATGGGTTCTTCAGAGCTCACCAAGACCAGTGTTTGATTAAAATGTGCAAAACTGACATTACAAGTGAAAGATCAAAACTTGGGTGATTCCTAAGTTAAAATAGAAATTATAGCCACATTGTAATCATTTGTTCATAGTGCTGTGTTATGAGCGAATAGTTGCACACAGCTCGTGGGGTGTGATGGGGTGAGAGTGAAACCCACACATGGGGTCAACACTAAATCCTCCTCTCGAACTCCGGGTGCAGGGCTGAAGCGAAAGCGCTGGAGAAGCATAGTGAAGATGAGGAACAAACTCCATCTTGACCAGTCCCTCTCCCAGACAAATCCTACGACCTGCAAAACCATTAAATTTTATTATATTACAACTGAAATTTGTCCCCAAATACAATGTATTTGTTCTTTACCAGCAGAAAAGGGCAGAAAAGCATCTCTCTTGCGGAATTTACCATCTTTGTCCAGGAAATGAGATGGGTTGAAAGTGTGTGGGCTTTCCCATTCATTCTCATCATACAGCACAGAAGTGAGCAGAGGAATTACAACTGTATCCTAGAGACAATCATTTTGTAAAGTATGAAGGTTTCTGTTTTGTTTTTTTTAACATCACAGTTACAAATATACACACCTTTTTGATGAAGTAGCCCTGAAAGGTAACATCTCTGCTGCGGTTTTGTGAGGAAGGGACATAGGTAAAATGTTGGCAAGTCTCTGTGTCTCATGTATGACTGCATCACTGTAGTGTAGGTTTTTCCGATCTTCAACACAGATTTGGCGACTTCCTACTTCTCTGTCGAGCTCTCGCTGGACCTGACCTGTAGACGCATCACAAGTGTAAGGTGTAAAGGTGCACTATGTAACATTCTGGTGGAGGTTTACTTCCTCCATGTTTCCATGGGTGTTTGCCTTTGTTTAGAACAGGAGTCAGCAACTTTAACCCCCGAAGAGCCATTTGACTCGGTTTACATGAAAAAAAAAAAGCACTGGGAGCTGCAATTTTTTTTAACATCTAAATTGAAGATAACACTGTATATATTTGTTTTTTTTTTACTCTTATGCTTTGCTTAAACAACTAAAGTAGTGTGGTTATGACAGGGGTCCCCAACCTTTTTTTGCACCACGGACCTGAATAATGTAGGTTTTATTTTCACAGACCGGTCTGCTACACGTGGCAGATAAATACGGCAAAAATAAGTTAAGTGCATTAAAAATACACTTCACCATACCACTGAACCAGTGGGAGCCCTGCGCCTGTTTCTTTGCGATGAGGTGGTCCCATCAGGAGTGATGGGAGACAATGACACCTGCAGTGTGTTTATGTCCAGTCTGGTCCGTAATTTTTTTGAAAAAACTCTAAAGGCTTATCTTTTAATCCAGGTGCTTAGTCTCCATGTGCCAAAGCAGTTTTGAAGCCTTCATTGCCTCATTCACTTTTCCCGCATATTACGCAGAGCCGACTCGGCGCATGAGAGTCACCTGTAGCGACAAACCCATATTTTAAGTAGGAGTCCTGGTGTTGTCTGTTAAATTGATCTTTTTTCTTGGAGGTGGTAGGCTCCTCTCCTGGCCTTTTCCCCTTTTCAAAAAATCTCTCCAAAGACTTTTGTCTCATTTTCACTAGCTTGTGGGTGTACTTTTGGGTGACGTGTCTGATGTGTTATACATCATCGCGGAGGACAAGAGCAGATCTAGCACAGATATAATATACTCGCCGTTATATCAAATGGATTTCTGTGGAAATTTCCTCTCAGGATTTTCTGTATATATCTACAGACGAGCTTATTAGCGTGTCATTAGGGATGGTCCAAAGTTACGTCAGAGAAGATAAATTAACTTTTTTTTTTTTTTTTGATAAATTAACTTTTTTTTTTACTGTTACTACAAATCGATGCTGTGTCTTTCAGGACTGTGAGCTGTGTGTGTGAGGTGTGAGCGCTGCTTGTTTTTAACATAGTTCCACAAGTGTGACGCTTATTTTGAGTGACGAAAAATAATAAAATATAATTTTATTTTAATATTTCAACATTACAATAATTTTCCAATTTAAAAAAGAACACAAATAAAACACTTCAATTGAATACTTATAATTTATTTTCCCAAGCTACACGGAGCTGCAAAATAAGGATGAAAGAGCCGCAAGCAGCTCCAGAGACGCGGGTTGCCAACCTCCTGTCTTCTGTATAAATATATAAGCTTAATATCATATTGATGGTCTGCTTCAACAAGCAGAAAGCAATAACTAAAACTCAAAAAAGGCTCCTGGTTCTTACTTTGGATGTCTGGATATTTGGCCATAAATAGTAACGCCCATCTGATTGTAGCTGCAGTGGTGTCTGTGCCAGCTCCAAACAAGCTGGCAACGGAGTATACCATATTCTTCTCATGGTACTGGGTCTTCAAATTCTGTAAATCCTATTGGAATGTTGGAATAGAAAAGTTGTTTATTAACAATGAAATCTAGTTTTTCTAGAAATGCTGGTACAACCTCCTCTTTCCTCTTTTGAATCAGAAAACGGTCAACAAAGCCGCGGCACAGCTCAGGGGTTAATGTCTCTTTCAAACCATTTATCAAGTTCTGACTATCACTGATGTTTTCAGCAGCATTTGTCCAAATCTTCTTCCTGTTGTTTATCCAATAGAACAGCCTGGGAAACATGTTATACAACTGCAATGCAAAAAAGCAAAGAAAACAAAAACAAAAAAAAATCATAAATAGTTTGGGCTTGTTACTTAAATTATTTTACACAAATCAGCACCATTAGGCTATAAATAAATGTTAGGAGGTGGACAGAGTGACTGACAATAGTGGCAGTAGCTTTAACATAGGAATAAAGGTGTGGGTTAACCAAGGCAAGTTCCTTTGCTATGTCTAATTAAATAGCTGAGAATAAAATTACCTGGACTGATACAGAACCTGAAAGCCGAAAGTTTTCACTGGTTCTTGCCACCATGTTTTTGAACCTTGGATCGTCATATTCAAACCTGCTTCCATACACAATTGATGAGATTATGTTAGATGTGGCATAGTTTACTAGCCGTGTTGTATCAAATGGCTTTCCTGCAAGATCATAAATGACACTTAGCATGTGTTCATAGTCTGCGGGAGCAGAGAGTGAGTCTTAATACCTTTATGCTTTTCAAACTCCTCAATCAGGTAGTGGCACTCCTCAACAATTTTATCCTCTGCCAGTCTTTTGCCCATCCCAAAGTCTCTCAATGTAGTGAGTGCAAACCTTCTCATCTCCTTCCATGTTTCTCCATTGACAAAAATAATCCCTGAAATTAGCATGTTCCAATTAAAGAGGTTTAATTTAATAAGATACAAAAGGTTTATGTATTTAGGCAAAGTGTAACTCCTACCATGATCCTGAGTTATATCATGTAAGATTTTAGGAATGTCTCTGTCACCAAACTCCTCAGCAAATCCAACCAGAGCCTCTTTGACGGTTTTAAATCCAGCCAGCACAACCACTTTGTTTGGTCCAAGGTAGACTGTGAAGATACTCCCATATTTCCTTGACATCTATGGAGACATAATATTTAATTCAGAATGAAGAGATTAACACATTGTCTGCAACATAAATGTTAAATGTACCTCATGAAGGGTAACAAAGGGTCTCTTTAGATCAAGCTGCAACAGGTTGCCAAGCAGCGGCCAAGGCCTTGGTCCTGGTGGCTCTTTCCTCGATTCCCCAGCTGAGAGACTCTTATTTAATATGTACAGAAGTAGGATGAGAGCTATAGTCCCCAACAGGGAGGTGGGACTGAAGAAGTTTAAAGAATAATCCATCAGGATAGAGGCTTTGCTGCTGCTGCTGCTGCTGCTGCTGGTAATGGTCAGGCTGCTTTGTGAAAACAAATGCAGAATATTCATGTCAGAATCATGTCCCCACAGGAACAAAAATACAAGCTGAAATGTCATTATTTTGCAGTAAATATGTGAACCATTAGAAAGCTGTAGACTACTAATACTATGTAAACCAGGGCAAAGGTGGTCCACTAACCCCTCGCCTATATAAAATATAGCAGAGTGGGACCAAGTCCTTGTCAAGTCGCAAGTCAAAATCGGCCAAGTCCAAATCCTCTGTTCTGAGCTTTAATTTTAAGTCTTGGAACCAAAGTATTAGTATACACTCTTTTAAAATTTGTCACAGTGACAAAGAGGTATAATATACAAATCTCACAGTATTTACTGTAATTTATTGCTAACAGAATTGTAGACATGCTACTTTTTTCCATAGTGAAAATCATTACTGTCATAATCCAAATTGCATTTTGAAGGTGATTAATAAAATTTTTTTTGTTATTTCGTCATGTAGTCAGCACTGAAATGCAGCAAAGGATATTTAGTTCCCTCTGTGTTTTAACTGTTGCTGCAAAGAATGAATTACAAGCTCCACTGCATGAATGCAGTTTATTGTGACAGCTGCCAATTTTGTTGTAATACATTGAATGATACAATAACAGTTGTTACATCCCTAGTGACAAGTAGAGCAGTGGGGAGAGACACATTCTAGTTTTTTTCATGTAAAATTAAGCCACAAAAGTATAATCTGAACAGAAATGTGTTTTTTTTAGAAGCATCAACTCATCTCAGGTTACAGGGGCTCGAATCTGAGTGAAATCCAGAGTCATTGGCCTTCAACTCAAAGTTGAGTCCATTTTACCAACTCAACTCATGTCTGTCTTCTGGGCTTCTTATACAGCAGTGGGTGGTGGTAATTGTGATGAGGCCCAGGTGCACGTGGGAGGAGCAAGACGCTCCGCCCAGGGCTGGCTCATGACAGACAGACGGGAGGGGAAAGGCGAGACAGGAGACAAAACAGGGCAGAAGCCACGTGATCGTGACAACTTGTAACAAATAGCCCATTTGTCACCTTTCACTAACCACTTTGAATTGCACGCACACATTAATAGCCCACAGCACTTTAAACAATATTGGCACTTTAAAAAAGACAGTTTGCACAAAAGGATTTTAAAATGTTCTTTTTAACTTGTCTGCTTTTACCCAGTTTTAGATCTGGAGGTACAGTAGCACTGTAATTGAAGCTGTGTGTCCGGGAGGGGATAGAAGACAAGGTTAACAGCTAATTAAATTGGATAAATGCAATATGAGTGCAATTAAGAATGTTTTGAAGTAGTGTGACACACAGTAATGTGTTTACATTATGGTTTTATATATATATATATATATATATATATATATATATATATATATATATACATATATATATATATACATATATATATATATATATATATATATATATATACTTTTCATATATATATATATATATATATATATATATATATATATATATATATATATATATATATATATATATATATATATATATATATATATAATGGAAAAGTTTCATTTATGTAATTACATCCTCACGCCAGTAGGTGGCGCTTCATAAGGGGAGACGGTTTGTGGGGTCAGAGGTCCTCCTTCTCCAATATGGCAGAAGTGTGGCAGAGGAACACCTGCAATATTGCCTCTCATTATTCCCCTGTACTTTACAGGTTTGTAACCAACTAAAAAACACTTAAAATGGGTAATCGAAAACATATAGTAAACACAGCTAAATGTGGTGAAATAATTAATTCGGTAATTACCGTATATTTTTGAGTTTTAAGTGTGGTAAAATGTGCGTGGTAAAACTTTTTTTTTTTTTTTTTTAATAGTAAAGGTATACAACATTGTGGCATAACAAAACAGTTCCACAATTAAAAGTCAGAACAGACAGATTATTATAACGAAGTACAGAACACACACAAAAAAATAAATAATAATAAATAATAATAAAATAAATATAAATAAATAAATGAATAGAGAAGAAAAAAAAAAATATATATATATAAATGTACTAGGGGTTATCTATGAGATTTAGATCATCTACAATCTTTTTAAGTTTTACAGCATCTTTCTTTTCCATAAAACTTACAGATGAAAAAAAGAGACAAAGTTCTTTATGGAAAGAGAGGAAGGATGGTCTGTTTTTTAAAAACCTACACTTGTGGATAAAGAATTTACCCATAATAAGGATCACATTTAGAATCATTTCACATTTTTTGTCCTGCATAAGCATACCAAAGATAATGTCCTTGCTGGTAAAGTCTTTTAAATTGGAATCCTGGGGAAGAGCCAGTAGTGTATATCGTCCCAAAAGGTTTTTGAAAAACATACATTCAAAAAATAAGTGTTCTGTCGATTCAATATTGACATCACAGAAAGAACAACAATTGTCATCCCATCCCAAAACGCCGTCTGAGCAGTTCTTAGACGGATATATGCCTGAAAGACTTTTAAAATGGACTTCCTTAGCTTTAGGGGGAATGGGAAGTTTCAAATAGATTGTACGAATTTTCTTCTTTTCCTGAGATGAAAACAGTATTGAGATAGAATTTGGATTTGAAATATAAGAAAAAAGAACATCAATAAAGAATTGTCTAATTCTACAATTTGGAAGTTTGAGAGTTGTGATACTGATGCCATTTATCATAAGTTTAGGAAGAGTGGGATATCTCTACAGTTGGGATTATGAAATAGGAAGGAGATTGTGTTCAAAATATTCTGAGGGATGGCCTTAGTGATTTGAATAAATTCTTTCTTTTCTGTTTGTATGCTATATTTTCTTGTGAATTCATCAAATGACAGAAGATTACCATTGTCATTTAATAAATGCATCAGGGACCAAATACCCTTTTCAAACCACTTTTGTACAAAAAGGGATTTGTTTCTAACAGTGATGAATTGGCAGTTCCACAGGGGTGTGTTGTGTGGACTATAGTTGTGCTTATATATTAGTCTCCAATATAAGAGGACTTGTTGATGAAAAGAGGACAGTTGAATGGGTAGTTTTTTAACATTGAAGTCACATCTGAGAAGAAAGTGTAAGCCTCCTAATTTGGAAAATATTTTAGCAGGAATAATAAACCATAAACTATTTTGGTTTTTAAAAAAGGATCTAAGCCAATTTATTTTCAGAGTGCCATTCAAGCTGTCAATTTCGATCGCTTGCAAACCTCCATCTTCACATTTCTTGATTAAATTGCCTTGTTTGATATAGTGTGTTTTCCGCTTCCAAATGAAATTAAAGTTAATTTGATTAATAGATTAAATCGCTGGTTTAGGCATTCCTATAGAATAGGCTGGGTATATAAGTCTAGATATACTCTCCATTTTGGTGAGCAGAATTCTACCGAAGATAGATAAGTCTCTCTGTGCCCAATTATTCAGAGAAATGGTGCAAATCTGTTTGTCCCAAATATTGAGTTTTTCTAAATCGTTCTTATCTTTAGTTATTTGCATGCCAAGGTATTTAACAGTGGATTTAACAGGGATGTTACAAACACTGGAAACTGCACATGGCTTTAGAGGTAAGATTTCACATTTGTTTAAATTCAATCTAAGGCCTGAGGCTTTAGAAAAGCATTCAATAAACTGGAGTATTTTAGGAATTTTGTTGTTCGTTGTTTAAAAAGATGGTTGTATTGTCAGCTAGCTGACATATAGATAATTCTGTAACTGCAATTGAGAGCTTGCCAAAATCTGCATTTTTAATTAATATGGATAGCATCTCTGCTGCTGCAATAAATAACAGGGGTGAGATTGGGCACCCTTGTTTTATTCCTTTGTTTATCTGAAATCTCTGAGAGGTCCCATGAGGTAAACAAACAGAGCTACTGGTATCATTATAAAACGTTTGTATAACGTTAATAAATTTACTCCCAAAACCAAACGCCTGTAACGCTTGGAACATAAAACTATGCTCAATCATATCAAAGGCCTTGTAAAAATCTAAAAGTAGAATGAAACCTTCATTGTTAATTAGAAAATCATAGTCTATTAAATCTAGAACAAGCGTATATTATTATGAATAGAGCGCCCTTTTATAAAACCAGATTGAGTTTCAGAAACGATTTGTGTTATGCCTAGTTTCAGTCTGTTTGCAAAAATGTGAGTTAAGAGCTTGTAATCGTTATTTAAGAGGGTTATAGGCCTTAAATTGTCAAGGCAGTTGGGATCTTTACCCGGTTTGGGGATAAGAGTGATCACTCCCTGTTTCATAGTATGAGTGAGGGAGCCATTTTCTAGAACCTCTTTAAGCATTTGGAAAATAAGATCTTTGATGTGATCCCAGAAGAATTTATAAAAGTTACTAGTCAATCCATCACAACCTGGAGCTTTATCTTTGGACAAACAACTAAGGGCTTTATCCAATTCTTGAATAGTTATTTCTGCTTCACAGATCTGTTTGAAATTATTATCAATTTTGGGGATTAAATCTTTAATAGTTTCGTAAAAGAACTCAGCGTGAGGTTTAGAGTAGGATGAAGTGTACAGCTTGCTATAAAATGAAGAGATTTCTGTGGAGATCAGTTGAGGGTCCGTACAAATTTGATCATTAATATAAAGACTTTGAACTGCATTCCTTTCTTGTCTTTTTTTTCCAAGTTACAGAAATATGCTGTATTTTCTTCCCCAAACTCCACCCATTTTGCCCTAGACCTAAGATATGCTCCTTTGGCTTTTTTAGTGTAAAGATCATCAAGGGAGCACTGAAGAATACTTTTTCGTCGTTTATCGTCATTATCAAAATTAGGTTTAGAGCAAATTTGGTTTAGTTCCTTTACAATTTCAGTTTCTTTCTGTTTACATTGTTTAGCTATTAACTTGCTATGCTTAATAGAGATCTGGCGTACTTTGAATTTAAAGAATTCCCACTTATCAATATAACCCTTAAGATTTTTGTCAGAGTATATTGTTTCTAAAAGTTCAATAACATCACTGCAGAAGTCTTCATTAGTGAGGAGTGAGGAGTTAAATTTCCAGTAGCCTCTGCTAAAGGGTTTTTTCACCTGAGGAGTCAGATTAAGTTGAATGAGACAGTGATCAGTCAAAGGAGCAGCAGAGATATTAACATCTACTTCATTTTGGATAAAGTTGTTTGAGATTAGCCAGAAATCAATCCAAGATTTAGCTGAGCCATCTGGTTTGAACCAAGAAAATGACTGTCTTACTGGATGAGCAAGTCTCCAGGGATCACTTACATTAACGTCTAAACAGAAATCTTGTAAAACTGTGTTTATATGATGGGCATGGAATTTAGATGGCAGTCTATCCAGCCATTCATCTTGAACCATGTTAAAGTCTCCTCCTAAAATGATATTGTCTGTGCAGTATTTTTCGACCAAGGTTTTTGATATGATCTGAAATTTCAGCTAATAATAATTTGTTTAGGTTGGGGATGTTTGTAACCATAAACATTACACAAAATCAGAAAATTATCAGTCATTTTGAGGACACAAATAAGCCAGTGACCATTACTATCATACTTGTGAGTGATTATTTTAAATTGATAGTTTTTAAAAATCAAAGCAACACCAGAGGATTTGTTTGTACCATGAGAGAAAAGTATTTTTTCCCCCCATTGATTAGACCAAAAGGTTTCATCTGCCTCCACAGAGTGTGTTTCCTGTAACAAAATGCAGTTAGCATTAACATTTTTACAAAATAGAAAATAGATTTTCTTTTTACACTATCTCGTAAACCCTAGTATTCAAGGATACAAAATTTAAATTCAACATGTATAAAATTCAATAAATAATATAAAAAAATTGGACAAAAAAAACAAGAAGTAAAGAGTAACAAGTAGTGTGAAAGTGCTATTGAATATTGAATCTGAAATACAATGAAGATGCGGTAGACCTCAAGATATTCCTACACAGTACCAAACAGGTGTATGACCTTAAAATGTTAACTACAGCATGCCTCTGTGGACTTAAAGCATAGAACTCTTAAACTGTCCAAAATTCTATTATTATTATTAAACACGCTTAGACATCAGTAAACAGATAACTCAGAACTTCAATTCAACTTCAGTTCAACTTCAATTTAAAAGAAGTCATTCAACCTGGTATCACCCGGACTCCTTTAACGTATCTGATGTGCCCTCGATAGTAGACGTTCTGACCCGCCGCTCTCGCCTGCTCCATTTTAGGCCAGACAACAGCCCTGGCCTCTCGGTCGAACTTGCAGAAATCTTGCTTGAAGAAGATTCCCAACTCTTTACAGGCCTTGGAATCTTTTGGTGAGCTTCCAGAAGATATCTCGGTAGTGCCTCATAGTGAACTGGATTATTATGTGGCGGGTGCCTCCCGACTTCCCTCTTCCCCAGACGATGCACCGTGTCTACCACGGTATTCAGGGATGGTGCGTGTTGTGGCGTGATTTTTGCCAAGATCTCCAGGACTTCTTTGCGGGTGTTCTCATCATGTTTTTCTTTTAAACCCTGTATTTTTAGATTCCAACGCCGTTTATAGTGCTCCATCTCCAACACGCGCTCTTTCAAATCAGCATTCTCTTTAACGAGGGCAGGGACCGACTTCTCCAGATCATAGAGCCTGCCTTTACAGTTTTTTATTTCATCAGCATTCACTTCAGTTATCTTAGTCAGGTTGGCTAGTATTATAGAATTTTACGAAGTTTCACATCAAAGTCATCAAATCTGTCAGTCAGCTTGTTAATAGCTGCGGTGAGGGCTGCCAGCTCTGGCTCGTTTTTGTTTGAAATGATTACCTTGCTGGGTTGTACTGCGGCTGGTTTGGTTGGTGTAACCGGGATTTTCCTTTTGGTTGACGGCACCACTATTTCCATGGCATATTCATGGTCCGTTGCCGCCGCTGGGACCGGGCTTTTGGAGGCTGAAGCTAGCTTAGCCTGGGCATCAGGTTTTTCCCGGGTCATCTTTAACTTCTTCAAGGAGTGCTTAAAGTTCGTTTAAGACGCGTCTAATATTGAGTTTTGTTGTTAAAAAATAAAGAGAACAACAAATACCCATTTAGCGGTTCAAAATCGAGGTCCAAACTGATATTCTGAGATTCAAATTCAACAGCTCAAGGATCCTGCCGGAACTCCAGCATGTGCGTGGTAAAACGAGTTAAGGCGAGGCTGTGCCGCCATTTTGTTTTGGATGTGCTGCTGTTTTTTTTGTAAATAAGCTCCATGAGGCCCTGACATTGTGGAAAGTTGTGAAAATTGTAAAGTTATAGAGTTTTAGTGAATGTTCTAGAGAGTTTGAAAATGTACGTGTTGTTTTATTATGTTTGTATTAATAAATATGGCAGAAGTGTGGCAGAGGAACACCTGCAATATTGCCTCTCATTATTCCCCTGTACTTTACAGGTATATTTAATCTGCCCAACAGGTCCAGAACCTGGGTCTGTTACAGTAGTGATGGGTCCAGCAACACTGATGCGCCGGCGCATGTGTCGAGCTTGTACAGCGAAACCCCGTGTCGATGCGCATATCACTTTAAAAAAAGTCACGTGACCGATACAGCTGCTGTTTCGCTCATCTCCGACGCGCCAAACTGTGTTTGAGATACTGTGTGCGTCTGACATGCACTGATTACTGATCCGTCTTCAGCGAAGTTGTCCTTGGTCAGAAGGAACAGGCAAACTCCACTTGTACAGTACAGGGATGTTTATTTAGGAGGAGGAAGCGGGTGATATCAGGGAATATTACACAGGTAGTTTCATGGGAGTGTATGCATGTATGTGTGCGCGTGTGTGTGTGGTTATCTGAAAAGAAGACAAAGGTATATATACATTAGCAACACAAGAAACACCAATAAACTATACAGTGCAATGAATAAAGAAAAATCACATGCTATTTGTTATGATTTTTTCATATAACATGGTCAAGATCATACCTGAATATATGTTTGTCTGTGTGTTCTACGTGGCATGTGTACTCTGAACTTAAGATCAGCTAATACTTGTTTCTAGCAGTGAACATGTGCAGCTGCAGCAGCTCCCAGCTAACTCAGCAAGTGACCTTTGTACGTGTTTTCCATACGCTAAACGCAGATAACAGGTCTATATAAGAGTCACTGTAGAGATGTAAGACCAGGAGACCAGGAGACAGGAGACAGTCTTTGACTTCCATGATGCCTGAATAAAGACCAAATGATGCAACTATCTGAGCCTTCCCGATCTTCTGCTTTTGTGCGAGTCGTAACCTGAAGCCGACATATTACACAAAGGAACCACAGAGCGGTGCACCAACACAGAATGTACACGCAAAACCTTAAGTGTTCGTATAAATGCAATAATGAACAAATGAGCAGAACTGTACAAAATGGTAAATAATTTATTATTATTAATTAATTACAGGAAGATGCAGGGAGAATATTGGCTGTTGCACAAGGACGGACAGTGGGTGGACACAAATGAAGCGTTGTTGCGTGGTAATTGCACGTGGAGCACATCAAACGATAAAAAAAATACACATTTGTAAACTGGCAAACTACAACATTCATACCAAATTACAAACAATACTTACACCGTATGAACGCACACAGTACTCATACACACAAGATAAGGCAGGACGACCTGTGAACAACACCAGGCTCTGCTCCGTAAAAAAAGTTAAAAAGTCAGAGCGGCGCGAATCTGACGTTGACGCGGCGCGTCTTGATCCTTCAGTTGAAAAAGCTGAACTTTTTGTGGTTTGATGAGCAGCCTCAAACAGTCAGAGACTACCTCCAGTGACAAAGCGACGTCATTATCCGGAAAAAGTAGAAAGACATCAGCCGCAAAGTAGCGGCACCTTAATTATGCGGGGCGCACCGGGAAGCATAAAGGCTAGTCACGGACTAGACACGCCGCAGAGTCGATCACATACGTTGATGGGTTTTATGTAATAAATACACTAAAATCACTCTCTCACCCTGGTCTGCAGCATTCACAAAGACACAGGGAAAACAAAACATCCAAAGACACTCGCAGACCACAACGAAAGCTCTGGGTTGCGTGTCCAGAGGGTCCATGACGCGCGTCAGAGGCGTCTGCCCTCAAATGTTATGGGCCCGACACAACGTCGCTCGCTCTTCATTTATTTCCAATGGTCCCTGTGCGACGCTGCGAAAATCGCTCATCTCTCTTACCTCCGCGACAAGTGAAAGTAGTGCACATGAAATCCTCGCGCACGTGACGTGCACACGCGGGCCTGCGACGCGATAAATTAAAGTTGAAAAATGTTCTACTTTTATCGCTGTCGCCTGCACAACAGCCAATCAGCGAGAGTTTGATTGACGAGCAAATGAGATGCAAGACTGCACTGTCCATTTCAGAGACATCATGGAGGAGAAAATCATACTTGCCATGTCGGATTTCCCAATTCTTTTTGGCATATCTCAAACATTTCGATGTAATTTGATTAATCTTCGATAATTTTTTTTTTTTTAGTTTTGTGAAGTGCAACCAATAGTAATGTTTCAATCAAATGAAGCAAAACTTTTTGAAATTTAATTTTAGTGTCTTTTTGCCATCTATCGCTATTGCAACCTCAAAATTCCCTCCAAATCAGATGTGCAGGAGGCCCGAGATCCCCTCTGGAACAGAGACGTGACAAGCTGCTGCTAGTCGCTGCAGTTTGTCGCTGCCCGTGTGTTCGATTTGTGATGAGTGACGCTGCACGCTGTCGTTAGTCGCTCTCCGTGTGTTGAGCCCATTATGCTGTGTTCACACCGCAGCGTCAAAAACGCGCTGGCCGCCTCTACTTGGACGCGTGTGCATTTGAGGGCAGACGCTTTGAAAGCGCGTCCAAGACGCGCGTCCAGAGAGCGTTGAGTGTTTTCCTGCTCCTTTTGTGCACAATGACAAACCATGTTGAGAGAATAGCTTTGGTGTATTTACTGCACAAAAGTCATCAACGGAGGGGATCGGCTCGGCGGCGGCGTGTCTGGGTTCACGACATAATTCACAGGCGTTCGGAGTTTGGCGAGTTTCATCACTTGCTCCAGGAGCTCCGTCTGGTTGATCAGCGCTTCCAGTGGTATTTTTGTGTGACCCAGGCCCAGTTCTATGACCTGCTGTCCCGCATTGGTGCGCGGATAACGTCCCTGTCCCCTGTCCCCGTCACTGTTCGTTTTTGTGACTCCAGCGCTTCAGAATGACGCCGCTGTGTCACTGGAGCGTGGTCTCTGATTGGTTGACGCTGCGCGTCGACCTCCTCAAAAGTTCAACCAAGTTGTTGCATATTGTTTTGTATTTTATCAGCAGGTTTTGCAACTAGGTCAAGTTTTAATCAATTTTGTTTTCTTTCTGCAGTGCAATGGGATCACGATTTTAGTTTTGTGCACTTTTCATGTTGCTGTTGCCGTTTGCTGTGTCCACTGAGGTGAGTATGTGGTAGCACCCCTGGGCACACCCCTGATAGTCTGCTCACCACTGGTGGCCCCAGCTAGCTTATTTTGTTTTTGGTCATTTGAAATCACTTGTTTTTACTTCTAGGCCTATTTTAATTAGAAATTCAATTTTTAGCTTCTTTTTGTAATAAAATTTGTCTATCTTTTAAATTTTAAATGTTATATTATATTTTCCCACATTTAGTTGTCTTGGTTAACTTCAGTTTATTTTAGCAACATTTGATTTTTTAAACTTTTCTTAAATAAAAACTTTTTAAATCATTCTTCACGTCTTTGTCTCTTTTAATTCAGGATCTTACTTGTGTGTCTTCTATATCTAAATTTGATTGTTACTTCCCAGCTCTCTGCAGGTCATTCATTAGGTCCCCCCTGTGTGTTTTTGGGATGTTCTTGTGATCATTTTCATCGATGGTTAGGACGGTAAGATTCTCCAAATGCAGCTGAAGCTTCATCTCCTCTCAGCATAGGACTCTTACGGTAGCGAAAGTTCAATTAACTAAGTTTAAGAGTTAACTCAGGGTTAATTTCCCCTGAGACGGACAACTCAGATTTTCAGTTTCACTAAATAGGTTTGGGCTAGAGTTAGAAAACTTAGATCAAATGCAGAGGTTAGCAGAAAACAAGACTTTATCAAACTCACATTCAGTTTTATCAGGTGCCAAAGATCAACAACTTGTTGATCTTTTTTATTGCCATTGCATCAATAAGCACAGTAGAAAAAACTCAAGTTTAGCTAATTTGAATACCAACAATAAACTTGCCTTGGTATTTGACTCTTGAATCGCTGTTTGCCGGTGAAAAAATTTTACTGGGTCTGTAAATTGGCTGCCAGCCTCTGAGCTGTAGCCGCACGTTCCTGCGCTGACTACTTGCTAGCGTAGTTGGCATACTTTGTAGCGTGACGGCTGATATTGCACTCTTTGAAAACCGCAACAGTTTCTTGGAATATTAGGCATACAGCCTTTGATCGGACTTCAGTAGAAAAAAATATTTCCTTGTCAGCACTCACTATGATAAGCTCATTTTTGCAGAAATGCTGATAAGAGAATAAGAGACTAATACACGCAAACAAGGTTGATGCATCTTTTGGGGAAACATTGGCATTACAGGGGAAAGGTAAATTGAACAAGGTTTACCTGAACCTATTTTAATATAATTTGGTCACAATCGGGAGGCCAGATTAATAAGCCCAAAGGGCCGTGTGTGGCCCCCGGGCCGTAGTTTGTGCACCCCTGTTATAAACGTACTTTTTTATAGTGAGCTCCATCTCCCTGTGTGCCGCTGAGCTGCAGGTCCACTTGAGTGTCTTCAAAATTTTTAAACGCACTGTAGGTTGTAAGTGCCCAGCCGTCCAACAACAGAACAATTTGCAGCGTTTCTCGGAAGCTGTGAGCCACAGGGTCCGTTCATAGTTGTTAGTTAGTGGTGATAGTTGTGGCTGGTGAGGAACTGATGTCGTCACAATCAGATTTACAAACATAAACCAGGTGTCAGTACATTTGGCCCCGGGTCAGTTTCTCTCCCAGTGACTTGGGACCAGAATAAAAAAGAATTTCAAAATAAAAGTTCCGAAGTCCGTATGAAATAGCTCTAATAGTATGAAATAAAAAGCTGGTTTTATATTGTTTTTTATCCTTACTCTGTTTCCCCAATTTTCAATGGATTGAAGTCATTAAATTTCTCACCATTTCGTACCACTCTGTTTGAAAAGAGCGAGTCTTTTGTCCCATCGTCTGGAGCAAATCATTTAGCTCCTTTAGCGTTGGTCTTCCTTTAATTATAACCTCCTGATTCGACTGAAAGTCCAGTTTAGAAAACTGCTTCAGCTTTAATATGTAATCTCCCTCCATTTAAAAAGTAGGGCCAGACAAGAAAAAAAAAAAAGTGAATTACTAAAGTTGACTTGCTAACTCTAAATTGTAGTTTGCGGCCCCTATTTTGCGGGAGTTGCAAGAATCTCTGGGCTCACGAGCGCCCCCTAACATGAGGCAACTGCAACTGCGCGCCTCACCCGGCGCCTTTTCACAGCTGCTTAAAGCAGCAGCTGTCACTGCTGAGCGCACAGCACAATCAGTCCATGTGAGGCACGAACGGCCGGTGCCTCACCGCACGTCACCCCACGCAGGTGAGGCATTGCCTCACCTGCCTCATCTGACCGCACGTCAGCTGCTCTGATAGCAAACTTATATTTTTGGCAAGTTGTCAACCCAGTCATACCACAATAGCCCTATTATTATTTGCAAGACTTAATTGTGTTTTTGTCTAACTTATTTTTCAACTTAAGTTACAGTTTTTGTCTTTTTTTCTTGACTTTCGGCTCTGATGACACTTTCATTGCCTGATTTCTAACACAAATCTAGTTGGCTGCTAGAAGTTAAGAAACAATGGTAAAGGGCAATACATCTGGTTTAATGCAGCCAACAACAGTCAATGCTCTAGGCTGGACTACTGGTTCATTCCTTACAAATGAGCTCATAATATATCACAATGTCAAATCTCTACCTCTCATCTAACAGACCACTGTGCAGTGACCCTTACTCTTACTCTAAATGATAACATATCTCCACCAACCTTAGCTTGGAAATTTAACAGTAATCTTCCGCTTAACAAAAACTTTTGTATTGAAATTAAGAATCTTGTTGTTGAAATAACTTCTGTAGACTCCACACCTCTAAACAAGTGGGAATGGTGCAAATTCAAAGTTAGAGAAAAAGTAATTACAATTGGGAAGCCAACAATCTCAAATGGAAAATACACTCAGATCACACCTACAAGAAAGCAAATCAAAGATTATTTTTCCTCAGGCAGCTCAAGAAATTCAGAGTCAGACCCAACCTTCTCACACAGTTTTACACCTCTATCATTGAAAGCATACTCACCTTCTCAATAATTGTATGGTATGGTAACTTGGACTCAAACTCACGCAAAAAACTACAGCGTATTGTTCATAAATCCTCTAAAATTATCAGTCACCCCCTTCCATCCATAGACACCTTATATCAGCGACGCATTACACAAAGAGCTTTTCGGATCACCTCAGACCAATCCCACCCTCTACATCACTACTTCACCCTCCTGCCCTCAGGGAGGCGCTACAGATCTCTGTCATCTAAGTCAGCAAGATTCAATAACAGTTTTATTCCATCTGCCATAAGGACTCTCAATCAAACTATGAACTGATCACCTCTCTGTCATGTATGTCCTGATGTACTGTTGTTGTCTTCGATGTGCTGTTGTGGTCTTCTATGTGCTGTTGTGGTCTTCTATGTGCTGTTGTGGTCTTCTATGTGCTGTTGTTGTCTTCTATGTGCTGTTGTTGTCTTCTATGTGCTGTTGTTGTCTTCTATGTGCTGTATGTCTGACACAGATGTGAGCTGTTGTAATGCTGTACCGGAAGCAAATTCCACCAATTTATTTGTGTGGCCATTAAAGATTCTGATTCTGATTCTCTTTGTGCAACAAAAAGAGCCCAACAAAATGAAAGTGTTACCTCTATTAATAACTTGTTCCAAAGCAGTGTTATCGAACAAAGAAAGAGTCCAAATAGATGCCCTTAAAAGCGAACTAGACAATCTTTTCTTGGAAAAAGCTCGGGGCACCTTTGTTCATTCTCAAGCTCAATAGATTGAGGAGGGTGAGACAAATTTTTCATTATTTTTTTTTGTCTTGAAAGGCAATCTAAAAAGATAATTTCCAAATTAAACATTAATGGGGTAATAAGTGATGACTTAAATGAAATTAATAGGGCAATACACAATTTTTATAGTAAATTATGTTGTTCTAACTACTCGGAAGCAAACTGTACATCCTTATTGAAATATTTAATTTTTGGATAAAAGAAAATAATTATGACTTTAAAAGTGATATGGACTATGATCTAATTATAGAAGAGTTGGATAAAGCAATTCATCAAATGGCTAAAGGCAAGTCATCTGGTTTAGATAGTTTAACTGTTGAATCTTATATATATTTTTTGGAATGAAATCCACCAGTTGTTAATCAAAGCCCTTGGTGAAATTATTGCAAACCATAATCTCTCCCACCATGAAGTGTGGTCTCATTACTCTGATTCCTAAAGCCAACAAAGATAATCTTTTTATTGAAAATTGGTGGCCTATGACCCCTTTGTGTACAGACTACAAACTATTGGCTCTTATTTTTGCCAATTGTTGAAGCACTGGGCTGGCAGATATTAGTGAGTGTCAATCTGCTTTTATAAAAGGGTAAAACATACATTTTCACACTAGATTGATCTTGACATGCTGGACTACAGACAATTTATAGAAACTTAAAGTTTATTATTATTTCTAGGTTTTTATAAAGTGACTACCTTGAGCATGGCTTCACCTTGGGCTTTGGTAACATTTTTTTTGTAATATCATAAAAATGTTCTATACAGATATAAATAGTTTGGTGTCTTTGGGATCAGGTGTGACTCCTAGCTTCAAGATGTCAAGAGGTATTTGCCAAGGCTCTCCGATTTTGCCAAAATAATTTATTTTGACCACCCAGATGCTTATTTTACTATTAATGAATAATCCAAATTTGCAAGGCATTCGAATTTTTGGAAAATAATTTAAGATTAGTCAATTTGTGGATGATACAGCAGTGTTTTTAAAAGACAAATCTATGGTCAGCACTGCATTAAAACTGATCCTTGCCTTCTCTGAGGCTTCAGGTCTATCTCTTAACTGTAACAAGTATGAACTGCTCCCAGTTCATTCTTACCTGAAAAGCCCTATAGACTCCATTAGAGTCAAATCTGAGGTCAGATATTTGGGGTAACCGATTTCTAAAGATCCTGTAAAAAAAAAAAAAGTTAACATAGAAAAGTGTGTTGGTGGTATGAAGAGGGCTTTTGATCATTTGCTCATAAGAGATCTCACAATTTTTGGAAGAGTTGTTTTATCCAAAGCTGAAGGTGTGTCAAAGTTAATATACCCTTATCATCCACTTTTTATCTCAGATAACAACATTAAAAAGGCTAATTCAGTATTTTTTTCAAACCATATGGAGAAATAAAACACACTACTTAAAGAGATCTCAACTGGTTAAAGAATTTAAAAATGGTGGCGTAAAAGGTTTAGATTTTGAGGCCTTGACTGGATCATTTAAAGCCAATTGGTTAAAGGTCTTTTTTGCTTCACCCGATTCCATGTGGTTTCACATTCCAAGTGCCATTTTCGATAAATTTCGTGATGTAGATTTCTTATTGAGGTGCGATTTCAAAATAACCTAGATTCCATTTGCTCTGTCAAAATATCACAGTCAAATATTGTTGAAAAATGATATTCACACATAATTTCACTCCACATGGGTCGGTCCTATGGAGCAACAGGTCAGTATTAATCAATAGGAAATCAATATTCAATCCTTATTGGGTTAAAAATGGAATTCTGTTTGTAACTGATTTAATGGACTGTAACGGGGTGTTAATGGATTATATACGTGTCATTGACCGATTCAATTGCGCTTGTACAAACAGAATATCACCAAACTTGTAAAGCTATTCCAACAACATTATTAAACCAGATTCAAAATGCCATTGTTCATTCCAATGTTAAATCATCTCTACCAAGCTTAAAAATCGACCATCTCAAATTGTTACAGAAAGCGCATAACAACAAATTTATTACAGATGCATTCAAGTCCATAGTTTTCCATGATTATAATAAAAAAATAAATCTGCCGGAAAAGGCGTTTTGAAATTGCGTTAAATTGCCAATTCCACCTAAAGTAAAAGAAGCACAATTCAATATTTGTCACAAAATTTATCCAGTTTTCTTAATAAGCGGTTCAAATTTAAGAAGTCAGGCTGTGCCTTTTGCGATTTCCATCTCTTTTTTACTTGCCCTGCATCTAATAAATTCTGGCATGACATTAGAGAGTGGTTATCGTTTAAAATCCCAAATTTCCCAAATGTAATTGTTAATCATATTTTATATTTTGTGAACGATGTGGATAGAAATGTAATTGACACTGTGAATATTGTTTTATTACTGGCTAAATACCATATTCACTCTTGTAAATGGAGGGACTCTACCCCCTGCTTTCAACATTTTATGAATGAATGTGAATCATTTTACTCCTCCTTGAAATTGCTTAAATCTGTCTGTGCCAAAAAAAAAAAAAAATGTATTCGATGTCTCAGGTCCTTTTGTTTTAATTTAGGTTTTGTGGTCGAGGTATGGAGTGCTCTTTCTCTTCTTTTTGTGCCTTACTGAACTGTGTTCCCCATGTTGTTTGTTTGTATGTTATTACATCTACGTGTTTTTGTAATGACAAAGTTTAATAAAAAAAATATTTAAAAATCATATTCAAATTAAAAGAAAACAAAACAAACAAAAGGGGCCAGGCAAATTAAATTTGTCTGACAAGCTACACAAGCTAGCTGACATATAACTGGATAAAAACTATGCCAGAATAGACAACAATGGAAGCCACTCAACTAAGTGGATATAATATGACATAAAGAGAACAGAGAATATTTTTGTTTACATATTTATGAAAATAAAATTAATTTATTTTAAATCAAATTCCGAGCATGTTTAGGCCAGCAGAGAAGGCCTTGATGGCCCTGGCGGCCTGCCACTGCTAAGAATAGATTTCTAAATTAGCGGACAGATACGAACTACATTTTGTTTTTCAGATGAGAGCATGAGAGCATCTCTTACCTGCTGTGAGGCGCAGATAAAACACCGAAGTGGAATGCTGGTGGGCGGGCACAAGAGGCAAAGAAAGAGCAGCAAGAGCAGCTGGATAGGTGGTGCAAACAGCCAGTGACAACCCAGGCCTCAAGAGGCAGAGCCTATGGTGCGTAATACCACACTGAGTAGAGTATGGAGGGTGATTGTTTTAGTTCAGGGGTGGGCAAACTTTTTGACACACAGGCCACAATGGGTTCTAACATTTGACAGAGAGGCCGGGCCACAATATATATATATGTATATATTACATTAGAGATTTGGCCTGTGACATGCAGCAAAGCATGAATATGCAAGGCTCATTATACAAATGGTTTAACAAATGTATACATTAAATTAATAATTAATGTATTAAATTTCAGTTAAAGAAACACAGCAGAAAAACTCACATTCAGTTTTATCAAGTGCCAAAAGATCAAAAACTTGTTGATCTTTTTTATTGTCAGTGTATCAATAAACACAGCAGAATAAACTCAAGTTCACCTAATTTGAATGCCTGCGAAAAACTTGCTTTGGTATTTGATTCTGTTAGCTGTAGCCGCACGTTCCTGCGTTGACTCCTTGCTAGCGTAGTCGACTGCTTTGCAGCAAAGTGACAGTTTCTTGGCACATTAGGCATACAGCCTTTGATCGACTTTAGTGAAAAAATAATTTTGTTCTGTTCTGGGGGCTTGAGACATAATCTCTCCCCCATCTACAACTCCATCCTCAGACCCAGAACATTGAGAACAATAACAGGGTCATGAAGGGCTGAATAGGGTAGCTTCAGCTGAAACTAGAGACAATAGATGTTTACAGTTTCAGTATAGTTAGCCCCTCCCTGCAGATAGATATAAGGCAGTGGTCACCAGCAATCTGGTCAGAACTGAAGAAGCAGCTTGGATGAGCAGCGAAATGTCTTCACTCATACAATGATTTGTCCAGTTGACAGATTTTAACTTCAGCTTTTGCTATTTACATATGGAGATTAACATTCCTTCTGCCCGTTCAGCTGGAGTAGTATGGGAAGCACTGAAAGCTTTTCTGAGAGGTTATATTATACAACATGCCAGTGACGTGTGGTGAGGTTCATGCCTGGTGAGGCACTGATGTCATCACAATCAGATTTACAAACATATAAACCAGGTGTCAGCAAGTAAATCTGACCCCGGGCCAATTTTTCTCCCAGTGACTTGGGCCAGAATAAAAAAGAATTTCAAAATAAAAGTTCCGAAATCCGTATGAAATAGCTCTAATAGTATGAAATAAAAAGCTGGTTATATATTGTTTTTATCCCTATTCTGTTTCTCCAATTTTCAGTGGATTGAAGTCATTAAATTTCTCACCATATTGTACGTCTCTGCTTGAAAAGAGCGAGTCCTGAGTCCGGTCGTCTGGAGCAAACCATTTAGCTCCTTTAGTGCTGGTCTTCCTTTAATTATAACCTCGTGCTTCGACCGAAAGTCCAGTTTAGAAAACTGCTTGAGCTTTAATATGTAATCTTCCTCCATTTAAAAAGCAGGGCCAGACATAGAGAAAAAGTGAATTGCTAAAGTTGACTAACTCTAAATTGTAGTTTGCGGCCCCTATTCTGAGGGAATTGCAAGAATCTCTGGGTTCACGAGCGCCCCCTAACATGAGGCAGGGTAAATGCATGCCTCACCCGGCGCCTTTTCACAGCCGCTATAATGTGCTCAGCCCTTAAAGAGTTAAAGCAGCAGCTTAGCACACAGCACAGTCAGTCCGCGGTGAGGCACTAATGGCTGGTGCCTCACAGTGCGCCTCTTCTCAAGATTTCCTCGCCTGCCTCACCTGACCGCACGTCACTGGGTTGCAACAACATCTTAAGATAGTTCAGCACCATGGTCAATGAAAATGATCGGTTGTAAGTTGGCAGACCAGGTTTGCGAGGGACACAGCAGAGGGGAGTGAGAGAGAGAGCTGATGTAATAGGGAATCCGCATTTTTCACCTGGGTTACACCCTTCTCTGTAACACTCCATTCCAAAGCTAGAAACTCCAGCTTATGGGCAGGGTATCTGGCTTCTCTGGCAGAAAGACCTCAACTGGCAAAGGCAATCACCAGCAACTGGCCATCTCGCTCTTGGTACAAAGCAGCACCAAGCACGATTGTACTGTTATCAGTAAGCAAGATATAGGGCAGCTTTGGATTAGCAAACCCCAAGACGAGGGCAGTCATCAGCCTCTCAATGAGCTTGTCAAAGGCTTGTTGGCATTGGGGTGTCCATCTCTCTCTGAATGTTTGTCTGATGTCGAGACCCTTGAACATGATGGAATGCTTCTGAGTAGGCCCATGGGCAGGTGTCGGTAAGGTCCCTTGGTGAGGTCGTTCAGTGGCTTTGCAATGGCGGAGTAACCACTTATGAACCGTCAATATATGCAGCGAATCCCAAGAAAGACCTCAGCTCTTTTAGCGTATGGGGAGTTGGTCAGGATTTTAAAGTGCTGACTTCCTCGGGATGGGTATCTACTCCGTTCTCAGACATCACGAGGCCCATATTTTACAGAAGTTTGGAAGAACTTGCATTTTTTGAGCAACAACTTAAATCTGTACTCCTTGAAACGGTTAAGTATCGTCAGCAACCGGCGCTCATGCTCTTCCATAGAGTCGGAGAAGATGATTGGGGCGACAGTAGCTCAGTAGGTTGAGTGTTTGTCCACTGATCCGAAGGTTGGCGGTTCAAATCCTGCTCTCTACATAAACATCATTGGTTGAGTGGTTAGATCCACTGACTCGAAGGTTGGTGGTGCAATTCCAGCCCTCACAGATGAATGCTGTCATTATGTCCTTGGGCAAGACACTTAACCCACCTACCTCAGCCCTTGGGACAACGGGTGGCTGGCTATAACCCGGCGTGTTTACATTCATGACATACATTCTGTCATGTCTGTTCATCAACATGCACTGTCCCAAACAAATTAAAAAAAAAAAAAAAAAGATGAGGTCATTGAGGAAAACTAAGACCTGTTTTAAGTGTAGGTCCCCCATACACTTCTCCATGAAAGGTACTGGGAGCGTTTGCTACAGCTAAACAGCCATGTCAGCTTTATGGCTTAAGTAAGAGTTGGATGGCTCCATACCACCCTGCCAGAAATGGCACTGTAGAGAGGATGAACCAGACCCTGTTAAACATGTTGCACTCCCTTGAGGCTGGGAGAGCATAGGTGGCCTGAGCATTTGCCTGAATTATTGGCAGCATACAACGATACAGCCCATAATACTAAAGTATTATGGGCTGTATGTTAATGTTCAGCCAACACTTGAGGCAGCCAGTGGAGCTACGTTTATGTGTAAACAGGCAGCCACAGGGTTATGACCTGGATGGGTGGGTTAGAGACCACAACCAGAAACTCTCCTCAACCAGGCAAAACATGGAAAAAGCTGCAGACTGCAATTAACAGGTTTATGATCAGAAAGCAAAAGCTTTTCCTTTAGCTCTTGGTGAGAGAGCGTGGGTGAGGGACAGGAACCATAAAGGCCAGGGCAAGCTTCACCCAGGCTCAGACCCAGAGCCCCATGTAGCGTTGGAGCAGATTGGAGACACAGGGGTAGTCTACAAAGATAGGCCTGAAAAAGGGGGTAGAGAAAAGACTATCCACAGAAATTGGCCCTGCATTGGCCCTGCGAATGAGAACCCTGAACCGACCCCTGAGGCTTCTTTGTAACCAAGTATGCAAAGCCAGACCCCATACTAGCCACTTTTTTGCTTTTTGTTTAATCCACTTGGTAAATCCACCGTGGAGCCACCACAGAGCTCACGGTGCTCTGCGAGGTCCAACTTTAGACAGCCACCAGCCCGTGGTGGCTGTCACCTCAGCCACCAGACTGAGGTGACAGGGACTGCCACCTTTAAAATATGGGGCATTGTCACAGGATAACTATGCACAGCACACTTTGTAGTGATTTGCACATTGTGTTTGTATTGTATGCTTTTATTTTTAAATGTGTGTTTTGTATTGTTTTGTTTTGTTTTTTGTGTGCAGCGCTGTGTGTTTTACTTCCTGTTCTGGACCTTGAACCTGTGGTTGACTGTTTTACCTGTTTTTTTAACCAAGTAACTGAAAGACTGGTGGTGCAAAATTGAACTTGTATGTTATCATGCAATAAACTATGTGCTGAAGTGTGTTAGATTTTAGAAGTAGGTAAAATTCAAGCTAATGGATTTAAGCTGTGTAAGTAAACTATGAGAGCAAATAATAAGGGTGCATGGGGTGCAAGTGTAAAGTCAAAAGACTGTGTAACCTGAACTGAAAGCAGAAGATGCCTGTCTGGAAAGAGGGGGGGTGCTGAGTTAAAACGTGTGTTAAATGAATGTATGCTTTGTTTTAAAGAATACATCAATAAAAGTGTGCCTGAAAGGGGGGACGGCGAAGAGGGCTTCGGAGACAGCATCCTCATGACATGCTGTCCGAGTCTTCTGCCTCTGATCAGAGAAGTGAAAAGTCTAATACTTGTCTTGAGTCTTTTTTGGTAAATAGCGAGTTGAGAACAGAGTTTTTCTGACACAAGCCAATAACACAAACAAATTTTGAAGGAGGGAAATTCAACACAGGAGGCATACTAGAATCTGGGGAAGGTGTGTGCGCCGGAGCAAGAGCAGCAGCAGACAGCAGCTACGGCCATCGGCAGCATCTGTCATGGAGCCAAGGTGTCCATGGGAAGCCAGAGTATGTCACTGAATAAGACAGAGTTTCTCTGCCCTATCCCATGAGTACCACTTTTAGTACTCTGGCAGGACTGATAAGTTGCTACTACCTATTGTGTATGCAATGTGGGAACATGTGACTGCTGTGCAAGTATCATTCAGTGGGGCTCGGGCCAGTGAGCGGACGAAACGGACCATAGAGAAGGGAAGCCAGAGTGCGACGTCGATTACAGCAGGCGGGCAGAGTTTCTCTGCCCTGTAGGTACCGTTTTTGCAGTGCTCTGGCAGGACTACCTGGCCACATTAGCACCTTAATTTTGCTGTAAAAAACATTCCACTGCCTCTATCTCCCCTTGTGTTTCTCGATTTTTACTGCCAGAACCCTTCCTTGTTTTAATGGACTTTTAGTATGTTATTATTGGGCCCAATTGTTTTTTTCGTATTACTTTTTTTTTTTTATAAATTGTTTATTTTTAATACATTCTGGTGTTAGTCTTTTGGTTGTTCACACTGCCAGCCTTGTTTTAGAACTTTTAGCCTTTTTAATCAGTTTTAACTATTGTATTTTAACAGTTCCTAGTTTGTTTTAAATCAAGAAATATTAGTATTGTATATCTTTAGAAAGTCTTATATGGATTTGGAAAAAAATTTGATAATTAGATACTGTTCGAGGATCACAAACAAAATTTTATAAACTATGGCGCCCTTTCTTAGATTTCTTTAAGAAACCTTCAACGATTGCTGCAGAGTAGCCCAGTTTGCTGTTTGATGTGTGTGGGTGGGGTAATTTTTTTTATTTTGTTAATGTTATTTGAAAAAAGTTATACAATATGAGTATTGTACACTTCATTGATGCTGCCTAATAAAAAGAAGAAGAAGAAGAAAAAAAAAAGGTAGCATTGCTTCCTTAGGTTTTTTAACCCCACTCAGCTACATATACTTTTAGGTTGAGTAACAAGAAAACCACAACTGACAAGAACCACCCGTTCAGGGACAGCAGAGTCCAGCATCCCTTTCAAAGACATCTGATTGCTTACATACACAGGATTACATTGTAATCCCTCAGTCGTCCAGGTCTGATCCATAGCAAAAGATGAAGTTTAAATCTGTCAACTGGACAAATCTTTGTAAGAGTGAAGACGTTTCGCAGCTCATCTAACCCACTTCTTCAGTTCTAGTCAGTTATGTTGGACATTACCTTATATCCATCTGAAGGGAGGGGCTAACTACACTGAAACTGTAAACAGCCATTGTCTTCAGTTTCAGCTGAAACCACCCTATTAAACCATTAAGAACTCTGCTATTGTTATCTTTGTTTGGGTCTGAGGATGGAGTTATAGATGAAGGATGGATGAGGTCTAAGGCCCACATTCCTGTCTTTCCTAACAAAAATAGCTTCTATAACTCCCTTCTCAAACTCATTTCTTTTCTATGACTAAGATTTGAACCTGACTATCTTCAAAGGAGTGGTTAGTGACTCTTACTCTAACCTTCATAAAAACCAAATACCAATAAACCATATAAATGTTATAAATATATACATAAATAAACCCTAAAAACCAACACCAAATATACTTAAAATCCCTAAACCATTAAAAATGCCCAACATGTTTCCCCAAACATTTCCCATCTTGGTCCTGCCCCAGAACCTTTTTAAAGGGAGCTTGTTTGCCCTGGGACCTCTTTGATGCCTGGACACAAGATGCAAAGGTGAGTTCAACATTTTAAAACACTCTTCTACTAAAACACTGCAAGTTACACAATAGACACAAACACTTAAAAACATTCTTAAACATTGCACTTATTTTGCACCTGTCCAATTTAATTATAATCTTATCCTCTTTCTCCTCCGGGACATGCAGCTTCAATTAAGGTGTTGCAGTGCCCCAGATCCAAAACTGGACAAAAGACGACAAGTCAAATAAACATTTTAAAATCTTTGTGCAAATTGTCATTTTTAAAGTGCCAATATTATTTAAAAGTGCTGTGTGCTATTAAAGTGTTTGTGCAATTTAAAGTGCATATAGTGAAAGGTGCTTTTAACTAAGTGACAAATGGGCTATTTGTTACAATGGCTTTGAGATCGAGATGTACGGCGGATTGGGGTCCAAAGGAGCTTTCCTGCCGGTGTTGGTACATCCTCTTATGGAGTGGCTGTTTTCTTTCTCCAATGTAACGCTCACTGCTCTCTTCATTACACTGAATGGAGACTACATTACTTTGTGGCTCAGAGTTTTGTATTTTGAGTGGACGCGTTTTTGTCTTAAAGTGTTTGTAGGTTTCAAAAAGACAGGAATCTCATACCTCAGACATTTTTCAGACACATCCACTGTGTAAGGATTAGTTACACCTTTCCTTCTAGGTTCAAATTCCCTGTCACATTTGCCGGGGCTCAAATAGAGGTAAGATCTTAAGCCCGAGCCCGAGCCCGAGCCCGAGCCCGACCCGAACCCGACCCAAAATTCAGGCCTAAAATGTCAATCATTGCTTCGGGTCGGGTTGGGCTTTTCTCTTGCTGACTTTTTTTTTAAAATAAATATATGTTTATAAAAATGTATACTAAAACGATGTGTGGATACTAAACTAAGGAATACTTGTTTTAAAATAAATCATTTGGATAAAACAGAGAAGGCGCTGTAATGTAATTGCTATTTAACTACTAAACAGGAGCCGCAGAGCCAGAGCTCTGCGCACGTGAACGCCGCCCTCTTAATAATCTTCCCTTCTGCAAGTCCGCATCTATTTTGACCTGGTATCCCCAATATGGAGGAGCAAGAAGTTAAGGATAAACTAAAGACAGGAGAACTGAACAGACAAACACGCACAGGTAAGAGTGAGGTGTGGAAAAGCTTCACATTGATTGTAGAAAATGCTACAGAAATTGGCTTCTCTGAATGTGTCAATGTGGCGCTTTGCTTTCATACGAGAGCAAAAAGACTGGCACCTCGACGCTGAGCAGGCATTTAAACAACTGTACTGGCAAAATTGATGATCGTCAAACATCTATATTATCATTTGTTTCAAAAAACGCCCCTCATCGCGCTAAGCAGGCCATCACAGACAAGTGCGTGGACTTGTTATCATAAATCACCCCTCCTCCCCCCTCCTCCTCCTCCTCCCGAATCCTCACAAATAAAATATGAAAATTCGCGTTTGCTTCGGGCTCGGGCCTGCAAATCAAGTTAATTGGTCGGGCTCGGGCCGGGTCGGGCTTTAAAACCCGCGGGCCGGGTCGGGCTGGATTTTTTAGGCCCGATCTTACCTCTAGGATCAAAGCTTTATCTATGGATGCAGCACCGCCAATCAATGAATAGTCTTGGTGGGGTGGCACAATTCTGCTTCCTCAACATTATACATGTATGCAACACTGAACACCTGTATAATGTTGAGGAAACAGAATTGTGCCAAAATTTTGTCCAATAAATTACCGGTGAAATGTCCATGTTCCTTTATTGTTTGAAGGATGTCCATCCAAAACTCAATGCATTGTTTATGCAGGAGTCCCCACCAAGACTCTATTCGCTGCTTGGCGGCAAATGCGTCGATGTGGTTTCTGACCAAGAGCTGTTGCATGTCTCAGGCATGTGAATTTTCTGTACCTGGATCTGCCCAGAGTCTTTGCAGACACCCTCCACTATGTTGATATTAGTAATCCACAATTACTGTCGGTCGCTGTTGGTAACATATGCCTCCATCCCATAATGTGACGACTGAAGACAATGCAGCTATTTATGCAAATACTATATGGCTTCAGTTTATCATATGACTCCAAATGCCACAGTGCGTTTGGCCCCTTACGCTGTAAAGTCTTCTTCACAACTCTACCCCATTTGGATCCAATATTTTCTTTAAAATTTGGAAAGTTTCTTGAGAAACAGCAAATCCTCTCTGGATAGCTCTATGGTGTAACCACCGATACCTCTGCAGCCGACCACTTCCAGCCAGTTCCTCTTCCATAAAAGTAACAATGGTTCCTCCGACAAAACAAGCTCAAATGTTTGCAGTGTTGTTTCAAAGTACTTGGACTGATGATAGTGTGGTGACGATGGGCTAAAATACACAGTATTTTATTGTGCTTAAACCCAGTTTAAAGTATATCAGAACAAAATGCTCTAAACTCTCCATGAAGCATAACGCACTAGTCTACTCATTCACACACAGTAGCCTATATTGTCATGAAAATACAACTTTATTCTCATAATATTACGACTTTATTCTCATAAAATTATGACTTTTTCAGGCTTCAACTGTTCTTGTAAAATTACATCTTTAATGTCAAAATGCGACAACTTTATGCGCCTGCATAATTTCTCGGCGTATTCAGGAGATGCTTATTGTGCTGACTTGATACAATAAAGCAGAGGAACGTTTGGACCAAACCACCCGCACCCCCATATATTTTAAGTAGGCCTAAGTAAGTAGAAAATGTAATTTTACTTGTATTAAACCAAAAAAGTACAATATGGGTGTTGCACTCCTTTTATATATCACACAATATGGCAATAATGGTGACATAGCTATAATAGTATAACATATTTCTGATTGCAAGCCCGTCACTAAATACATTTATGGAATCAATTTATGTTTTGCTGTTTATTAAGTAATATGTGAAATGGGTTCTTCAGAGCTCGACAAGACCAGTGATTAAAATGTGCAAAACTGACATTACAGGTGAAAGATCAAACTTGGGTGATTCCTAAGTAAAATATAGAAATTATAGCCACATTGTAATCATTTGTTCATAGTGCTGTGTTATGAGCGAATAGTTGCACACAGCTCGTGGGGTGATGGGGTGAGAGTGAAACCCACACATGGGGTCAACACTAAATCCTCCTCTCGAACTCCAGGTGCAGGGCTGAAGCGAAAGCGCTGGAGAAGCATAGTGAAGATGAGGAACAACTCCATCTTGACCAGTCCCTCTCCCAGACACATCCTATGACCTGCAAAACCATTCCACTTCATTATATTTATTACACCTGAAGTTTGTCCCCAAATACAATGTATTTGTTCTTTACCAGCAGAAAAGGGCAGAAAAGCATCTCTCTTGCGGAATTTACCATCTTTGTCCAGGAAATGAGATGGGTTGAAAGTGTGTGGGCTTTCCCATTCATTCTCATCATACAGCACAGAAGTGAGCAGAGGAATTACAACTGTATCCTAGAGACAATCATTTTGTAAAGTATGAAGGTTTGGCTTTTTTGGATCATCACAATTACAAATATCACACCTTTTTGATGAAGTAGCCCTGAAAGGTAACATCTCTGCTGGTTTTGTGAGGAACGGACATAGGTACAACATTGGCAAGTCTCTGTGTCTCATGTATGACTGCATCAGTGTAGTGTAGGTTTTTCCGATCTTCAACACAGATTTGGCGACTTCCTACTTCTCTGTCGAGCTCTCGCTGGACCTGACCTGTAGACACATCACAAGTGTAAGGTGTAAAGGTGCACTATGTAACATTTCTGGTGGAGGTTTTACTTCCTCCATGTTTCCATGGGTGTTTGCCTTTGTTTAGAACAGGAGTCAGCAACTTTAACCCCCAAAGAGCCATTTTGACTCGCTTTACATGAAAAAAAAAAAAGCACTGGGAGCCGCTTTTTTTTTTTAACATCTAAATTGAAGATAAACTGTACATATTTGTTTTTTTTCTTTTATGCTTTGCTTAAACAACTAAAGTAGTGTGGTTATGACAGGGGTCCCCAACCTTTTTTGCACCACGGACCTGAATAATGTAGGTTTTATTTTCACAGACCGGTCTTCTACACGCGGCAGATAAATATGGCAAAAATAAGTTAAGTGCATTAAAAATACACTTCACCATACCACTGAACCAGTGGGAGTTCTGCGCCTGTTTCTTTGCGATGAGGTGGTCCCATCAGGAGTGATGGGAGACAATGACACCTGCAGTGTGTTTATGTCCAGTCTGGTCCGTATTTTCTTTGAAAAAACTCTAAAGGCTTATCTTTTAATCCAGGTGTGCTTATGCTCCATGTGCCAAAGCAGTTTTTGAAGCCTTCATTGCCTCATTCGCTTTTCTCGCACTTACGCAGAGCTTCGGCGCATATTCACCTGTAGCGAGCCAAACCCATATTTTAAGTAGGAGTCCTGGTGTAGTCTGTTAAATTGAGCCTTTTTTCTTGGAGGTGGTAGCTCTCTCCTGGCCTTTTTTGTCAAAAAATCTCTCCAAAGACTTTTGTCACATTTTCACTAGCTTGTGGGTGTACTTTTGGGTGACGTGTCTGATGTGTTATACATCATCGCGGAGGACAAGAGCAGATCTAGCACAGATATAATATACTCACCGTTATATCAAATGGATTTCTGTGGAGATTTCCTCTCAGGATTTTCTGTATATATCTACACACGAGCTTATTAGCGTGTCATGAGGGACAGTCCAAAGTTACGTCAGAGAAGATGCAGGCGCTGATAAATTAACTTTTTTTTTTTTACTGTTACTACAAATCGATATAACTTTATTTTAATATTTCAACATTACACATCATTTTCCAATTTAAAAAAGAACACAAATAAAACACTTAGATTTAATACTTATCATTTATTTTCCCAAGCTACACGGAGCTGCAGTATAAGGATGAAAGAGCCGCAAGCAGCTCCAGAGACGCGGGTTGCCAACCCCTGGTCTAGAATATCCCACAGTATGGCATTAAACATGTCTTATGTATTCAACTACACATTTCATTACTCGAAAATATCTTGGAAAAAAGGCGCTCTGTGAGTGTGGGAGTATTTCCACAAATCTGATCTGGTGGTGCCACTTTGTCTCGGTGAAAGAAAATACACAAGCTTAATATCATATTGATGGTCTGCTTCAACAAGCAGAAAGCAATAACTAAAACTCAAAAAAGGCTCCTGGTTCTTACTTTGGATGTCTGGATATTTGGCCATAAATAGTAACGCCCATCTGATTGTAGCTGCAGTGGTGTCTGTGCCAGCTCCAAACAAGCTGGCAACGGAGTATACCATATTCTTCTCATGGTACTGGGTCTTCAAATTCTGTAAATCCTATTGGAATGTTGGAATAGAAAAGTGTTTGTTAACAATGAAATCTAGTTTTTCTAGAAATGCTGGTACAACCTCCTCTTTCCTCTTTTGCATCAGAAAACGGTCAACAAAGCCGCGGCACAGCTCAGGGGTTAATGTCTCTTTCAAACCATTTATCAAGTTCTGAATATCACTGATGTTTTCAGCAGCATTTGTCCAAATCTTCTTCCTGTTGTTTATCCAATAGAACAGCCTGGGAAACATGTTATACAACTGCAATGCAAAAAAAGCAAAAATAATAAATAAATCATAAATAGTGTGGGCTTGTTACTTAAATTATTTTACACAAATCAGCAACATTAGGCTATAAATAAATGTTAAGAGGTGGACACAGTGACTGACAATAGTGGTGGTAGCCTTAACATAGGAATAAAGGTGTGGGTTAACCAAGGCAAGTTTCAATGCTATGTCTTATTAAATAGCTGAGAATAAAATTACCTGGACTGATACAGAACCTGAAAGCCGAATGTTTTCATTGGCTCTTGCCACCATGTTTTTGAACCTTGGATCGTCATATTCAAACCTGCTTCCATACACAATTGATGAGATTACGTTAGATGCGGCATAGTTCACTAGCCGTGTTGTATCAAATGGCTTTCCTGCAAGATCATAAATGACACTTAGCATGTGTTCATAGTTTGTGAGAGCAGAGAGTAAGTCTCAATACCTTTATGCTTTTCAAACTCCTCAATCAGGTAGTGGCACTCCTCAACAATTTTATCCTCTGCCAGTCTTTTGCCCATCCCAAAGTCTCTCAATGTAGTGAGTGCAAACCTTCTCATCTCCTTCCATGTTTCTCCATTGACAAAAATAATCCCTGAAATTAGCATGTTCCAATTAAAGAGGTTTAATTTAATAAGATACAAAATGTTTATGTATTTAGGCAAAGTGTAACTCCTACCATGATCCTGAGTTATATCATGTAAGATTTTAGGAATGTCTCTGTCACCAAACTCCTCAGCAAATCCAACCAGAGCCTCTTTGACGGTTTTAAATCCAGCCAGCACAACCACTTTGTTTGGTCCAAGGTAGACTGTGAAGATACTCCCATATTTCCTTGACATCTAAGGGGACATAATATTTCATTCATTAAGAAGAGATTAACACATTATCTGCAACATAATGTTAAATGTACCTCATGAAGGGTGACAAAGGGTCTCTTTAGATCAAGCTGCAACAGGTTGCCAAGCAGCGGCCAAGGGCCTGGTCCTGGTGGCTCTTTCCTCGATTCCCCATCTGAGAGACTCTTATTTAATATTACAGAAGTAGGATGAGAGCTATAGTCCCCAACAGGGAGGTGGGACTGAAGAAGTTTAAAGAATAATCCATCTGGATAGAGGCTTTGCTTTTGCTGCTGCTGCTGCTGCTGCTGCTGCTGCTGCTGGTAATGGTCAGGCTGCATTGTGAAAACAAATGGAGAATATTCATGTTAGATCTATCCACGCCCATTAGAACACAACGAAGAGCCTGGGGAACTGAATCATGTCCCCACAGGAAAAAAAAAATACAAGCTGAAATGTTATGTCATTATGTTGCAGTAAATATGTGAACCATTAGAAAGCTGTAGACTACTAATACTATGTAAACCAGGGCAAAGGTGGTCCACTAACCCCTCGCCTATATCAAATATAGCAGAGGTGGGACCAAGTCCTTGTCAAGTCGCAAGTCAAAAACAGCCAAGTCCAAATCCTCTGTTCTGAGCTTTAATTTTAAGTCTTGGAACCAAAGTATTAGTATACACTCTTTAAAAAAATTTGTCACAGTGACAGAGGTATAATATACAAATCTGAAAGTATTTACTGTAATTTATTGCTAATAGAATTGTAGACATGCTACTTATTTCCATAGTGAAAATCATTACTGTCATAATCCAAATTACAATTTGAAGGTGTTTAATAACTTTTTTTTTTTTTGTGGTTATTTCGTCATGTAGTCAGCACTGAAAGGGAGCAAAGGATATTTAGTTCCCTCTGTGTTTTAACTGTTGCTGCAAAGAATGAATTACAAGCTCCACTGCATGAATGCAGTTTAATGTGACAGCTGCCAATTTTGTTGTAATACATTGAATGATACAATAAAAGTTGCTACATCCCTAGTGACAAATAGAGCAGTGGGGAGAGACCCATTCTAGTTTTTTTCATGTAAAATTAAGCCACAAAAGTATAATCTGAACAGAAATGGTTTTTTTTTATTTAGAAGCATCAACTCATCTCAGGTTACAGGGGCTCGAATCTGAGTGAAATCCAGAGTCATTGGCCTTCAACTCAAAGTCGAGTCCATTTTACCAACTCAAGTCTCAAGACTTCAAAATAATGACCAGTCCAAGTCACAACTTGCAAGTCCTCACCTCTGGAATATAGTGTCAATATTGTTTCAGAAAAGAAATTCAACTCTAACTTGGTATGCTTTTTCAGTTAGGAAATACATACTTGTAACAAATAGCCCATTTGTCACCTAGAAAAACAGCACCTTTCACTAAGCACTTTAAATTGCACGCACACATTAATAGCCCACAGCACTTTAAACATATTGGCACTTTTAAAAAGACACAAAAGGATTTTAAAATGTTGTTTTTAACTTGTCTGCTTTTACCCAGTTTTAGATCTGGAGGCATAGTAGCACTTTAATTGAAACTGTGTGTCCGGGAGGGGATAGAAGACAAGGTTAACGGCTAATTAAATTGGACAAGTGCAATATGACTGCAATACATGTTTAAGAATGTTTTGAAGTAGTGATGGGTCCAGCAACACTGATGCGCCGGCGCATGTGTCGAGCTTGTACAGCGCGAAGCCCCATATCGATGCGCGTATCGCTTTAAGAAAAAGTCACGTGAGCGATACAACTGCTATTTCGCTCATCTCCGACGCGCCAAACTGTGTTTGAGATACTGTGTGCGTCTGACATGCACTGATTACTGATCCGTCTTCAACGAAGTTGTCCTTGGTCAGAAGGAACAGGCAAACTCCACTTGTACAGTACAGGGATGTTTATTTAGGAGGAGGAAGCGGGTGATATCAGGGAATATTACACAGGTAGTTTCATGGGAGTGTATGCATGTATGTGTGCGCGTGTGTGTGTGGTTATCTGTAAAGAAGACAAAGGTGTATATATACATTAGCAACACAAGAAACACCAATAAACTATACAGTGCAATGAATAAAGAAAAATCACATGCTATTATGGGCTGGAGGGGGTCTGGTTCGGGAACCACAGGATCTCATCTCTGCTGTTTGCAGATGATGTTGTCCTGATGGCTTCTTCGAGCCAGGACCTGCAGCAGGCACTGGGGTGGTTTGCAGCCAAGTGTGAAGCGGCTGGGATGAGAATCAGCTCTTCCAAGTCTGAGGCCATGGTTCTCGACCGGAAAAAGGTGGTTTGCCCTCTCCGGGTGGGTGGTGAGCCCTTGCCTCAAGTGGAGGAGTTCAAGTATCTCGGGGTCTTGTTCACGAGTGAGGTAAGGATGGAACGCGAGATTGACAGGCGGATCGGTGCAGTGTCTGCAGTGATGCGGTCATTGTATCGGTCCGTTGTGGTAAAGAAGGAGCTGAGTCGAAAGGCAAAGCTCTCGATTTACCGGTCAATCTACGTTCCTACCCTCACCTATGGTCATGAGCTCTGGGTCATGACCGAAAGGACAAGATCGCGGATACAAGCGGCCGAAATGAGTTTCCTCCGCAAAGTGGCTGGGCGCACCCTTAGAGACAGGGGCAGAGTCACAGGGAGGGAGCTCAGAGGATCAGTAGAGACAGGGTGAGGAGCTCAGTCACACGGGAGGAGCTCAGAGTAGAGCCGCTGCTCCTTCACGTCGAGAGGAACCAGCTGAGGTGGCTCAGGCATCTGCTTAGGATGCCTCCTGGACGCCTCCCTAGGGAGGTTTTCTGGGCATGTCCCACCGGGAGGAGGCCCCGGGGAAGACCCAGGACATGCTGGAGGGACTATGTCTCTCGGCTGGCCTGGGGAACGCTTAGGGTCCCACCGGAGGAGCTGGAGGACGTGTCTGGGGTGAGGGAAGTCTGGGAGTCCCTGCTTAGACTGCTGCCCCCCACGACCCGGCCCCGGATAAGCGGAAGAAAATGGATGGATGGCACATGCTATTACACAAAGGGACCACAGAGCGGTGCTCCAACACAGAACGTACACGCAAAACCTTAAGTGTTCGTATAAATGCAATAATGAACAAATGGGCAGAACTGTACAAAATGGTAAATAATTTATTATTATTAATTAATTACAGGAAGATGCAGGGAGAATATTGGCTGTTGCAAAAGAACGGACAGTGGGTGGACACAAATGAAGCGTTGTTGCGCGGTAATTGCACGTGGAGCACATCAAATGATAAAAAACAAAACAATTTGTAAACTGGCAAACTACAACATTCATACCAAATTACAAACAATACTTACACCGTATGAACGCACACAGTACTCATACACACAAGATAAGGCAGGACGACCTGTGAACAACACGAGGCTCTGCTCCTAACACCGTACTAACTCTGCACTGAACTCAGGGGCCACGGGCCTTTTGGAACTACACTAGTGCGTCATGGGAATGCAGTCCAGCTGACTTCTAAAAAAAGTTAAAAAGTCAGAGCGGTGCGAATCTGGCGTTGACGCGGCGCGTCTTGAGCCTTCAGTTGAAAAAGCTGAACTTTTTGTCGTTTGATGAGCAGCCTCAAACAGTCAGAGACTACCTACAGTGACAAAGCGACATCATTATCCGGAAAAAGTAGAAAGACATCAGCCGCAAAGTAGCGGCACCTTAATTATGCGGGGCGCACCGGGAAGCATAAAGGCTAGTCACGGACTAGACACGCCGCAGAGTCGATCACATACGTTGATGGGTTTTATGTAATAAATACACTAAAATCACTCTCTCACCCTGGTCTGCAGCATTCACAAAGACACAGAGAAAACAAAACATCCAAAGACACTCGCAGACCACAACGAAAGCTCTGGGTTGCGTGTCCAGAGGGTCCATGACGCGCGTCGGAGGCGTCTGCCCTCAAATGTTATGGGCTCGACACAACGTCGCTCGCTCTTCATTTATTTCCAATGGTCCCTGTGCGATGCTGCGAAAATCGCTCATCTCTCTTACCTCCGCGACAAGCGAAAGTATTGTGGCCTATTATGGCTAATTTATACATGGAGCGATTTGAACAGGAGGCATTAGCCTCATTTCCAGGTACTCCACCCACACATTGGTATCGATATGTGGACGATAACTGGACTAAAATCAAAATTCAAGATCTGGAGCCCTTTACTGCACATATTAATGCTGTGGATCCAAACATCAAGTTCACATGGGAAGAATCCAAAGAGAACAAATTGGCCTTCTTAGACTGTGCAGTAACAATAGGAGAGGACCGACGTCTCCAGGTAGAAGTTTTCAGGAAGCCCACTCACACAGACCAATACCTGCTGTTTGATTCACACCATCCACTGCAGCACAAACTTGGAGTTATCCGTACATTACAGCACAGAGTCCAAGTTGTGCCCACAAACACAGAGGGAAAAGTGAAGGAGAAGCAACACGTGGAGAAAGCCCTGTCTGCTTGTGGATATCCAAAATGGGCCTACAATAGATCAAAGAGAGCTAAAAAACAAGACAACAGGGAATCTGAACCTAGAAGGAGAGGGGTTACCAATCCTTACACAGCAGGTGTGTCTGAAAAACTTCAGAGGATCTTCAGGCAATATGAGATTCCTGTCTTTTTCAAACCTACGAACACGTTAAGACAAAAACTGGTTCACCCTAAGGACAAGATCCCTAGCCACAAACAAAGTAATGTAGTCTATTCTATTCAGTGTAGTGAAGAGTGCAGTGAGCGTTACATTGGAGAAACTAAACAGCTACTCCACAAGAGGATGTACCAACATCGGCGTGAGTTCCTCTGGACCTCAGTCCACCGTGCATCTACATCTGAAAGCCACTAACCACTCCTTTGAAGATAGTGAAGTTCAGATCTTAGCCAGAGAAAAGAAATGGTTTGAGAGGGGAGTGAAAGAAGCTATTTTTTTGTTAGGAAAGAGAATCCTTCTTTAAACAGGAATGGAGGCTTGAGACATAATCTCTCCCCCATCTACAACTCCATTCTTAGACCCAGAACAATGAGTACAATAGCAGGGTCGTTAAGGGCTGAATAGGGTAGTTTCAGCTGAAACTGGAAACAATAGGTGTTTACAGTTTCAGTGCAGTTAGCCCCTCCCTGCAGAAAGAGTTAACCCCTCCCTGCAGATAGATATAAGGCAGTGTTCACCAGCCATCTGATCAGAACTGAAGAAGCGGCTTGGATGAGCAGCGAAACGTCTTCACTTCTACAACGATTTGTCCAGTTAACAGATTTGAACTTCGTCTTGCCAAGTTGTTGCATATTGTTTCGTTTTTTATCAGCAGGTTTTGCAACTAGGTCAAGTTTTAATTAATTTTGTTTTTCTTTCAGCAACGCTGGGTGCCTTCTGGTGGTTGGGCTATAGGCACATTGGTGAGGGTCCCCACCTTGCATGTGATTTAGTGCACTGCGATCACGATTTTAGTTTTGTGCACTTTTCATGTTGCTGTGCCACTGAGGTGAGTATGTGGTAGCACCCCTGGGCACACCCCTGATAGTCTGCTCACCACTGGTGGCCCCAGCTAGCTTATTTTGTTTTGGTCATTTGAAATCACTTGTTTTTACTTCTAGGCCTATTTTAATTAGAAATTCAATTTTTAGCTTCTTTTTGTAATAAAATTTGTCTATCTTTTAAATTTAAAATGTTATAATATATTTTCCCACATTTAGTTGTCTTGGTTAACATTAGAATTTTTAAAACTTCTCTTAAATAAAAACTTTTTAAATCATTCTTCACGTCTTTGTTTCTTTTAATTCAGGATCTTACTTGTGTGTCTTCTATATCTAAATTTGTGACGCTCGGGCCTTAAGACCCCCCCCCCCCCTTGCCCACAATCTGGTGTTGCTGACAGGATCCTGAAGGAGACAGCTGTGTTGTTTTGACTCAGTTTTGGTGCAAAACAGCAGCAGGTTTGGGGAAACCTCGTTGGCTGGTGCTGCCTTAATCTCTTCTGCTTTATATCCATGGAGGAGGAACTGACCCAACTAAGGGAATTGGTCATCCAGCTCGAGGCGAGAATCAAAGGATGATGCTCAAGCAGGGATCTCCGCCGCAGCCTCAAGCTCAGCCCCTGGGAGCAACTCCAACTTCCTGGTAGCTGAAAGACTGGTTTGCCTACCCAAGGACAGAAAGTGCCCCATGTTTAGAGGCAATACTGGACTAAAACATTGAGTGGCTTGAAGAAATGGAAGCTTGTCTTCGCTTCCGCCGCTGTACTCTCCAGTGGAAAAAAAGCTTTATTTATGACCACTTGGAGGGTGAAGCACGAGAGGCGATAAAGTATCGCTCATTAGAGGAGTGTGAGGACCCCAATAAAGTTTTAGCCATTCTATAGGAACTCTATGGTTGTACAAAGTCATATGTGTTTACAGGAAGAGTTCTTTTCCCAGAAAACAATTGGAGGGTGAGACGCTCCAGGAGTTCTCCCATGCTTTGATGTGTTTAATAAAGTCGTTAAAAAGGCTAGAAACAAAGATCTAACAAAGTTAGAAAACAAAGATCTTTTGTTAAGGGACCAATTGTCACAATCAAATTTGGATATAGAAGACACACAAGTAAGATCCTGAATTAAAAGAGACAAAGACGTGAAGAATGATTTAAAGTTTTTCATTTAAGAAAAGTTTAAAAATTCAAATGTGGCTAAAAATAATGGTCTTGGTTAACTTTAACCAAGACAACTAAATGTGGGAAAATATGCGTCTTCATGGTGTTTGGGCCCAGTGGGGTTGTGCCCATGGTCCCCCTCTTTCTTCCTTCCCCTCCCCCTTCCTCTTCCTCCCTCCTCCCTCCCTTTTCTTCGTTACTTTCGCCTTTCTTCTTTTTGATTTGCTCCCGGGGGCCTCAGGGTGTGCGTACTCTCGTTAGCTATCGCACCTCAGTGGATCACAGGCAAACGTCAGGGGGTCGACGAGCGAACCGATGAAAAGGCGGAGCAAAACGAAAATCGTGTTGTGGCGGAGCGTGCAGTGGGGTTCACGGTAAATCACACTGCAAAGGTTGTCTGACTGGGCCGGGTGGTCACCAATGTGGTGGCCGAGATTGGGGGATGGAACCCACCACCAGAAGCCCCCGCAGCAGCACTGTGGTGGGGGGGTGGGAAGAAAAAGAGACTGGAGGAGGGGTGAATTAAGGTACTTGACATGACCATGTGCGGTCTCTGTCTTGCTGCAAAATCAAAGTGACATAGGCAAAAACAAAAGGCAAGTTCCAGTGCGCAAACATGTAAACAGCGTGGCTAGTGTGAACGTGAGGAACGCGTTGGTGGCGTAAACAGTGTTCTTCACCAAGACAAAACAGCAGCATGGTGGACCCACCCGTTTTGTTTTTCTCTCTTTTTTTCTGTCCCTTCTTTTTTTTTTCTGCCATGTGTTCTTAAAACCTCGTTTCTTTTTTTTTACCTTTTTTTTTCTTTTACACACACATATCAAAAACAAGGTTGCTGGCAAGGCGAACGGCCCCCTCGATCCAAAAGATATGACAACAGAGACAACACATTTACTCCTCTGGTGAGGGGAGTAAACAAAACAAAAAAAACCCAATCAAACAAAAACAAAAAGAACGCACAAACCCAAACACAATAACCAAAAGCTCTTAGAGGAAAAAAAAAAACAGGAATAAGGAGAACCATAACGTGAAAACAGATTGAGAAAACAGGGAAAAACAGGATAGATCTTAAATAACATATAAGATCAAAAGTCTAAACAATCAAAATATAAGGGAAAGCATAGAAACATAAAAGACTAGAAGGAAAAAACACAAGAGAGAGCGAAAAAAAAAAAAATGTGGATGGAGGGAGCTATAAAAAAGATTCTATTCGGAAATTGAGTCGTATAATCTGAAAACAAAAACATAATGGTGGTATAGTGTTTGGGGGACCTTATTAAGGAGTAACAAAAGGAGAACAGAGGGAAAAAGAGAGGAGAGAAATAAAAGAAAGAGGAAACGAGGGAGGGGAGAGGGGGGGGAAGGAAAAAAAAAAAAAAGAAAAGAAAAGGGGGGGGAGAAACACGAGAAAAAAAGAAAAGAAAAAAAAGGGGAGAAGGATTAGGGGTGGGGCAAAGAATCACAATGCGAAAAAAAAAAAAAAAGGGAGTGACAAAAGACAAGGAAAAAGAAGAATGAAAGGACAGGGGGGGAAGAGGTAAGAAAAAGGGGTACGGGAAAGGGGGAAGAGATCTCCAAAAACAAGTACAAAGGAAAAGACAAGAAGGGAGGGAAAGGGGAAAAAAAGAGCCAATCAATGAAACAAAATGAAAGAGAATAGAAAAAAATAGGAAAAAGAAAAAAAGGAAGAAGAAGGGAAGAAAAAAAGGCAACCGAAAAAAAAAAAAATAAAACGCCGACAGGATAAACCGGAAAGAAAAGGGGAGAGGAAAACGAACAAAAAAAAAAGGAAAAAAAAGAAGAAAAAAAAAAAGTGAAAAAAAAACAAAAAAAAAAAATGAAAAAAAAAAAAAAAAAAAAAAAAGAAATAAATGGAGGGAAAAAAAAAAAAAGAAAACAAAACAAAAGACAAAAACCACAAAAACAAGAGAGCAAAAAAAAACAAAAAAAAAGGAAAAGAAGAGGACAGAAAAAGGAAAAAAAGAAATATGAACCACAAAAAACAGAACGACAGAAAGGGACACAACCAAAACAAAAACACGAAAAGCCCGAGCGAAAAGAACAAGACAAAGCCCACGAAAAAAGGCACGCCGAAACGGCAGCCGCAGAAAAGGGCAACGGGGGAACAGCACACGAGGCAACACCGCAGACATGGCCGACCGCAGGGCTCTGCCCAACGGGATACCAAAAAACGCAAGAAGGGCCAAGTCCAAACAGAGAGCCAAAAAACGGAGAGGCAAACACACCGGGCCCCAAGGCAAGAGGAAAGCTCGAAAAAATCCATCCGACCACCGAAGCGCTCCCCGGCCGTTAACAAGCAGGACGGCCGGAGCAGTTGGCAATAAAAGAAAGGAGAGAGGCCTAAACAAAAACAACTCCAAAATAACGATCCAGCAAAGCCGTGGAAAAGAGCGCTGTGGACAAGTAAGAAGAGCCTGCCACCAAAAAAGCAACAAAACAAAAGGAATGAGCGAAGGGTACGGCGAACGCGAAGGGAGGGGCCGATGGTCAGGGCACTCACACCACCGCCCCCAACAGGCCGGGCACGTCCCCCCCCCGCACTGGCCCCGAAACAAACTCGGCCACGAGGGGAAAAAAGTCGTGCTGAACCAGCACGGTGCACAATCCATTTGGGGTAAAAGAGTCTCAGGGGACCACGGGAAGCCCCACCGGCCCGCGGACCCACTCCGCCGCATGGGGGGCAAGAACAGAGAGGGTGGGCAAGGTGGCAACCCATATGACCAAAAAGCCGTACACCCGGGTATTGAGGAGCGAAAAAGGCAAACAGAGGGATGGATCAGGGGCGACGGGGGGCAACGGTAATGACAGGTTGGTCGGGGGGTGTGGGCTTACGACGGCCGCCCGAGCCCTGACAAAAAGGAGTGAGAAGGGAACGGACACACGACACCAAGAAAACCTGGAGCCAAGAGCAGCTACTGGGGACCCCAAACGGTGACAAATCAAAGATCCAAAGAGCAATTAAGATACCACCGAGCAGAGGCACGGGCACCCGTGCTCCGAGCGCGGCCACTCAAAAATGGATACCAAACTGCCGGGCCTAAGTCTAACAGAGGATGGAACATAACCCGGTCTGTATGAGATAACAAAAAGAGCCTTATGGACTCAGCGGAGTTCAATCGTACATAAAAGAGAATGCACCGGTGAGCGGAGCGGGGAATGATATGAGTTAACGCGACAAAAAGAGAATCTGGTTGTGCAGGTTTACCAAGTAATAACGAGAGTGGGCAGAGACGTCGGGTATAGGATCCGGACCCGGTGGCCCCACTGCCTTGTGACAGCTGCTTTGTCCACTTTAGGAGCAAGGTCCGTGGTGTCACGAATGGAAGAGGAAGTGGGCTGGGCTGCCATCGGCCCCGATCAGGATCTTCATTTGGAAGGAATGGGGGGGGAGGAAGCGGAAATCAAGCAAAGGGAGCCAGTGTGCAATTTTCACATCACTTGAAGGAAGATTTTGTCACGGCGCCCACATGCCACGGCCCGCTGTTCAGAAAGCCGCGATGAAAGCATCCCTACCTGCAGGGACAGTCTTTGAGGGACACAAAAGGGGGCCGCGGAGTAACGTTGGATTAATCCAGTACTCAAGGGGTGGTCCTCACTATAGGAGCTATAGCATTTAACCACAAAAGGGGCTAGTAGTTACCGCAGTCGTGCGCAGCCTCCGGTGATATGTGTCGCACTGGGAAAGGTTGAGCAGACCGTTTAGGGATCTCTTAGGGTAGTAGGGATGGGAGGTTGTGTAGGCTTGTCAGGTTGAGGGACCGATGGACAGAGACAGTAGACGCATAAACAGGAGATGAGCCACCAAGGAGAGGGCTGTAACAGCCTCAGGGTCCAGCTGGCCGCCCTGACAACCATAAAATGACACAGTAAAGTTCACAGAGTCAATAAGAGACACCAATGGAAAAACATACTCATCGGTTGTGAGGGCATGCAGGGCGATTAAAGGGACGACCGTAGCAGTATGAGGACGATCTGCAACACGGAATAAAGCAGTAGTGGAAGCGCCAACCGGGACTTAGCCCCCCCCCCAAACGGAACCAGTTAATCTTGGAGGGGCTTGGAAAAAGGGAAAGGATAGTGGGAAAGAGCCCGGATATCAGGGGGAAGGGTGTGTCCAGTTCGGGAGTGCATTAGATGCAAAGCGGGGCTCAATGCAGGGGTTGGCTGTTTGGGGAAACGGGGGCCCCCGGTGGAGGGCCAGGGTGTGTCGATAGCAGGGGCGCAACGCCGCCCGCGCCCATCGCGGCCCGCGGACACTCTGGCGGCCAAGAACCCCGCCTGAATACGAAGGTTTCATGGTATTCGGGCCGCGCTATTTGACAGTGCACGGTACTGTGGGGCGAGCTGAACGAATCTACGCAATCACGTTGTAGGATAGCTTCTCAGGCAGGACATCGGGTGATTGCAGAAAACATGGCTCCGAGGGAATCAACAGCAGGGAAGGCAATGGAAGGTGTTCGCTGTGGCCTGGTGCACAGGCAGAAATTCTAGTGCGCCCTCAAACGACTTCTTCCGAGCGCGTTCGTTCCAACACAAAAAAAAGTTTTTTGTGAGTTGCTGTCAGCGGGGATATACACATTATTATGTACATAGAATAGGTTATTCAGTATGTTACCGCAGGCAAGCGGGGGGAGGGCCACACGTAAATGGGCACTTAGAAAGTCATATGCGGTCGCTCTCTGACAAAATAAAGCAAGTGGATGGTTATAGTTTGGATATAAAAAAGAAAAGTAAAGAGATCAGTGCAGGCCTACTGTGTCTGCGGTCACATAGTGACACCTGTGCATACTCTGCAATAACAGTCACCGGTTAACCCGGACCAATTACAGGGTCGCCACCGTTTATTTTCGGTTCATGTTGCCGTGGTCCCAATTCGCATCATGCACCAGTTTTAAAGTACACTCGAAGTGCTGTTCAAAGTGCTCGGCCAACGGAAGGGTGCTCCTCTGCCTTCGTGCTGAAATGGGGGACTGGGAGATAGTCTGCATCCACATAGTGGCACTGTGCATCGGCAATAAACAGTCCCCCGGTAACCGCGACCAAGTAAATAGGGTTCGCACCGTCAGACAAGCTTTATCAGTTTCTCACATTTCTGTCTTTTTTAAAAACACAAACTTTCTTAGATAAAAAAAAAAAAAAAGCACAGTATATAGAAAGAAGCCAAATACTATTACGTGTGGCTGGAAATAGCGGCCCCAGCTCATTTGAGTTTGAGACCCCTGTTCTAGAGGTTGTTGCTGATGTGAACTGGATGAATTGTTTTAGAGGTGCAGGCGCAGTATTATTGAGGATTATGAACATTCGAAATAGAAGCATATTTGTTATATTATCAAGGCTTAATAGTGTGTATTTGTGAAGAATTATGGCAATTGGTGGTGTTGGCGCGTTGGTTCCTGTCCAAGATTTTAGAGCGTGTTTGTGAAGGGATTCAAGAGGTTTTAATGTAGATTTGCCTGCCTGAGACCAACATGTTATGCAGTAGAAGAATCTTGACATGATCATGGCATTTTAAAAAAGGTAATTTTATGAAGTTAATGAATTTCTGATGCTTCTAAACATTTTTATATTTGTATTTGAGGCTCTGGCACATGTGTTTTATATATTTTTTAATGTGTTTTTTAAATATCTTATTGTCCTTAAATTCAAAGGGACTGAAAACAACACAAAACATAAGGCAATTTTTTTTTATTTTAGGTAAAGAACAGAAAGTAAACTGTATTTTTTTATTTATTTATTTTTTTTTTTTTTTTTGCAAGAGACTCATTTTGAGGACACAGTTTTTGGAAACTTTCAATGGGGGAACTCTATGTCAGTCATGGGACATCTCATGTTCACCTCGTTTTATAGGTTTCAAGATTCAATATTGGATCATAAAAGTGACACAGATGGGACATAGGACTCATGGTTGTAGTAGAAGTGGATAATGTTAAATTGATCTTATTATCTGTTTATGGTTATAACAACCAAGCTCTCAAACAAGACATTTTATGTAGAGCTATGCAGGAGATATTAACCAATGGAGGCTGGTATATTCTTGAGATGAGGTGAGGTTGACTGTCATTTTGTTCCAGACAAACACGTGGACAGCATTCCCTCTAGAGGGAGTATAACTCCTTTGATGACACTTTCATTGCCTGATTTCTAACCACAAATCTAGTTGGCTGCTAGAAGTTAAGAAACAATGTAAAGGCAATACATCTGGTTTAATGCACCGCCAACAACAGTCAATGCTCTAGGCTGGACTACTGGTTCATTCCTTCCAAATGAGAATATATCACAATGTCAAATCTCTAACCTCTCATCTAAAACAGACCACTGTGCAGTGACCCTTACTCTTACGTAAATGATAACATATCTCCACCCACCTTAGCTTGGAAATTTAACAGTAATCTTCCGCTTTAACAAAAAACTTTTGTATTGAAATCAAGAATCTTGTTGTTGAAATAACTTCTGTAGACTCCACACCTCTAAACAAGTGTGGAATGGTTCAAATTCAAAGTTAGAGAAAAAGTAATTACAATTGGAAGCTCTTTGTGCAACAAAAAGAGCCCAACAAAATTAAAGTGTTACCTCTATTAATAACTTGTTCCAAAGCAGTGTTATCGACACAGAAAGAGTCCAAATAGATGCCCTTAAAAGCGAACTAGACAATCTATTCTTGGAAAAAAGCTCGGGGCACCTTTGTTCATTCTCAAGCTCAATAGATTGAGGAGGGTGAGACAAATTTTTCATTATTTTTTTGTCTTGAAAGGCAATCTAAAAGATAATTTCCAAATTAAACATTAATGGGTGATAAGTGATGACTTAAATGAAATTAATAGGGCAATACACAATTTTTATAGTAAATTATGTAGTTCTAACTACTCAGAAGCAAACTGTACCTCCTTATTGAAATACTTAATTTTTGGGTAAAAAAATAATTAGACTTAAAAGTGATATGGACTATGATCTAATTATAGAAGAGTTGGATAAAGCAATTCATTAAATGGCTAAAGGCAAGTCATCTGGTTTAGATAGTTTTAACTGTTAAATCTCTATATATATTTTTTGGAATGAAATCCACCAGTTGTTAATCAAAGCCCTTGGTGAAATTATTGCAAAACCATAATCTCTCCCACCATGAAGTGTGGTCCTCATTACTCTGATTCCTAAAGCCAACAAAGATAATCTTTTTATTGAAAATTGGTGGCCTATGACCCCTTTGTGTACAAACTACAAACTATTGGCTCTTATTTTTGCCAATTGTTGAAGCACTGGGCTGGCAGATATTAGTGAGTGTCAATCTGCTTTTATAAAGGATAAAACATACATTTTTCACACTAGATTGATCTTGACATGCTGGACTACAGACAATTTATAGAAAATTAAAGTTTATTATTATTTCTAGGTTTTTATAAAGTGTTTGACTACCTTGAGCATGGCTTTATTATTCAAACGGGCTTTGGTAACATTTTTTTGTAATATCATAAAATTTTCTATACAGATATAAATAGTTTTGGTCTCTTTGGGATCAGGTGTTGACTCCTAGCTTCAAGATGTCAAAAGGTATTTGCCAAGGCTCTCCGATTTTGCCAAAGTTATTTTTTTGACCACCCAGATGCTTACGTTACCATTAATGAATAATCCAAATTTGCAAGGCATTCGAATTTTTGGAAAATAATTTAAGATTAGTCAATTTGTGGATGATACAGCAGTGTTTTTAAAAGACAAATCTATGGTCAGCACTGCATTAAAACTGATCCTTGCCTTCTCTGAGGCTTCAGGTCTTTCTCTTAACCGTAACAAGTATGAACTGCTCCCAGTTCATTCTTGCCTGAAAAGCACAACAGACTCCATTAGAGTCAAATCTGAGGTCAAATATTTGGGGTAACCAATTTCTAAAGATCCTGTAAAAAAAAGGTTAACATAGAAAAGTGTGTTGGTGGTATGAAGAGGGCTTTTGATCATTTGCTCATAAGAGATCTCACAATTTTTGGGAGAGTTGTTTTATCCAAAGCTGAAGGTGTGTCAAAGTTAATATACCCTTATCATCCTCTTTTTTATCTCAGATAACAACATTAAAAAGGCTTATCCAGTATTTTTTTTTCAAATCATATGAATAAATAAAACACACTACTTAAAGAGATCTCAACTGGTTAAAGAATTTAGAAATGGTGGCATAAAAGGTTTAGTTTTTGAGGCCTGGACTGGATCATTCAAAGCCAAATGGTTAAAGGTCTTTTTTGCTTCACCCGATTCCATGTGGTTTCACATTCCAAGTGCCATTTTCAATAAATTTTGTGATGTAGGTTTCTTATTGAGGTGCGATTTCAAAATAACCTAGATTCCATTTGCTCTGTCAAAATATCACCATCTCAAATTGTTAGAGAAAGCGTGTAACAACAAATGTATTACAGATGCATTCAAGTCCATAGTTTTCCATGATTATAATAAAAAACAATTAAAAATCGGCTGGAAAAGGCATTTTTTAATTGCGTTAAATTGCCAATTCCACCTAAAGTAAAAGAAGCACAATTCAATATTTGTCATAAAATTTATCCAGTTTTCTTTATAAGCAGTTCAAATTTAAGAAGTCAGGCTGTGCCTTTTGCGATTTCCATCTTTTTTACTTGCCCTGCATCTAATAAATTCTGGCATGACATTAGAGAGTGGTTATCATTTAAAATCCCAAACTTCCCAAATGTAATTGTTAATCATATTTTATATTTTGTGAACGATGTGGATAGAAATGTAATTGACACTGTGAATATTGTTTTATTATTGGCTAAATACCATATTCACTCTTGTAAATGGAGGGACTCTACCCTGTGCTTTCAACATGTCATGGATGAATGTAAATCATTTTACTCCTCCTTGAAATTGCTTAAATCTGTCTGTGCCAAAAAAAAAAAAAAAATGGAAGCCACTCAACTAAGTGGATATAATATGACATAAAGAGAATAGAGATTATTTCTGTTTAAATATTTATGAAAATAAAATTAATTTCTTTTAAATCAAATTTCTGAGCATGTTTAGGTCAGCAGAGAAGGCCTTGCTGGCCCTGGCAGCCTGCCACTGCTAAGAATAGACAGATAACTAAATTTTGTTTTTCAGATGAGAGCACGAGAGCATCTCTTACCTGCTGTGAGGCGCAGATAAACACCGAAGTGGAATGCTGGTGGGCGGGCACAAGAGGCAAAGAAAGAGCAGCAAGAGCAGCTGGATAGGTGGTGCAAACAGCCAGTGACAACCCAGGCCTCAAGAGGCAGAGCCGCCTAGTAATACCACACTGAGTAGAGTATGGAGGGTGATTGTTTTAGCTCAGGGGTGGGCAAACTTTTTGACACACAGGCCACAATGGGTTCTAACATTTGACAGAGGGGTCGGGCCACAATATATATATATATGTATATATTACATTAGAGATTTGGCCTGTGACATGCAGCAAAGCATGAATATGCAAGGCTCATTATACAAATGGTTTAACAAATGTATAAATTAAATTAATAATTAATGTATTAAATTTCAGTTAAAGAAACACAACAGAAAAACTCACATTCAGTTTTATCAAGTGCCAAAAGATTAAAAACTTGTTGATCTTTTTTATTGTCAGTGTATCAATAAACACAGCAGAATAAACTCAAGTTCACCTAATTTGAATGCCAGCGAAAAACTTGCTTTGGTATTTGACTCTGTTAGCTGTAGCCGCACGTTCCTGCGTTGACTCCTTGCTAGCGTAGTCGACTGCTTTGCAGCAAAGTCATAGTTTCTTGGCACATTAGGCATACAGCCTTTGATCGGACTTTAGTGAAAAAATATTCTGTTCTGTTCTGGGGGCTTGAGACATAATCTCTCCCCCATCTACAACTCCATTCTCAGACCCAGAACATTGAGAACAATAGCAGGGTCATGAAGGGCTGAATAGGGTAGCTTCAGCTGAAACTAGAGACAATAGATGTTTACAGTTTCAGTATAGTTAGCCCCTCCCTGCAGATAGATATAAGGCAGTGGTCACCAGCAATCTGGTCAGAACTGAAGAAGCGGCTTGGATGAGCAGCGAAATGTCTTCACTCGTACAATGATTTGTCCAGTTGACAGATTTTAACTTCATCTTTTGCTATTTACATATGGAGATTAACATTCCTTCTGCCCGTTCAGCTGGAGTAGCATGGGAAGCACTGAAAGCTTTTCTGAGAGGTTATATTATACAACATGCCAGTGACGTGCGGAGAGGTTCATGCCTGGTCAGGCACTGATGTCATCACAATCAGATTTACAAACATATAAACCAGGTGTCAGCAAGTAAATCTGACCCCGAGCCAATTTTTCTCCCAGTGACTTGGGCCAGAATAAAAAAGAATTTCAAAATAAAAGTTCTGAAATCCGTATGAAATAGCTCTAATAGTATGAAATAAAAAGCTGGTTATATATTGTTTTTATCCCTATTCTGTTTCTCCAATTTTCAATGGATTGAAGTCATTAAATTTCTCACCATATTGTACGTCTCTGTTTGAAAAGAGCGAGTCCTGAGTCCGGTCGTCTGGAGCAAACCATTTAGCTCCTTCAGTGCTGGTCTTCCTTTAATTATAGCCTCCTGCTTCGACCGAAAGTCCAGTTTAGAAAACTGCTTGAGCTTTAATATGTAATCTTCCTCCATTTAAAAAGCAGGGCCAAACATAGAGAAAAAGTGAATTGCTAAAGTTGACTAACTCTAAATTGTAGTTTGCGGCCCCTATTCTGCAGGAGTTGCAAGAATCTCTGGACTCACGAGCGCCCCCTAACATGAGGCAGGGTAACTGTGTGCCTCACCCGGTGCCTTTTCACATCCGCTGTAATGTGCTCAGCCCTTAAAGAGTTAAAGCAGCAGCTTAGCACACAGCACAGTCACTCCACGGTGAGGCACGAACGGCTGGTGCCTCACTGCGCGCCTCTTCTCAGGATTGCCTCCCCTGCCTCACCTGACCGCACGTCACTGGGTTGCAACAACATCTCAAGATAGTTCAGCACCATGGTCAATGAAAATTATCGGTTGTAACAGGTTTATGATCAGAAAGCAAAAGCTTTTCCTTTAGCTCTTGGTGAGAGAGCGTGGGTGAGGGACAGGAACAGTAAAGGCCAGGGCAAGCTTCCCCCAGGCTCGGTCCCAGAGCCCCATGTAGCGTTGGAGCAGATTGGAGACACAGGGGTAGTCTACAAAATTAGGCCTAAAAAAGGGGGTAGAGAAAGGACTATCCACAGAAATTGGCCCTGCATTGGCCCTGCGAATGAGAACCCTGAACCGACCCCTGAGGCTTCTTTGTAACCAAGTATGCAAAGCCAGACCCCATACTATTGCTTTTTGTTTAATCCATCTGTAAATCCACCAGAGCCACCACAGAGCTCACGGTGCTCTGCCAGGTCCAACTTTGGACAGCCACCAGCCCGTGGTGGCTGAGGTGACAGGGACTGCCACCCTTAAAATATGGGGCAATGTCACAGGATAACTATGCACAGCACACTTTGTAGTGATTTGCACATTGTTTTTGTATTGTATGCTTTTATTTTTAAATGTGTGTTTTGTTTTTTGTTTTTTGTTTTTTTGTGTGCAGTGCTGTGTGTTTTACTTCCTGTTCTGGGAACTGAAAGACTGGTGTTGCAAAATTATACTTGTATGTTATCATCTAATAAACTATATGCTGAAGTGTGTTAGATTTTAGAAGTAGGTAAAACTCAAGCTAATGGATTTAAGCTGTGTAAGTAAACTATGAGAGCAAATAATAAGGGTGCATGGGGGTGCAAGTGAAAAGTCAAAAGACTGTGTAACCTGAACTGAAAGCAGAAGATGCCTGTCTGGAAAGAGGGGGTGCTGAGTTAAAACGTGTTAAATGAATGTATCCTTTGTTTTAAGAAGAATACATCATGGGTCTAATGTGCCTGAAAAGGGGGGCGGCGAAGAGGGCTTCGGAGACAGTGTCCTCGTGACATGCTGTCCGAGTCTTCTACCTCTGATCAGAGAAGTGAAAAGTCTAATACTTGTCTTGAGTCTTTTTGGTAAATAGCGAGTTGAGAACAGGGTTTTTCTGACACAAGTAATAATAATTTTGAAGGAGGGGAATTGAACACAGGGGGCATATTAGAATCTGGGGAAGGTGTGTGCGCCGGAGCAAGAGCAGCAGCAGACAGCAGCTACAGCCATCGGCAGCATCTGTCATGGAGCCAAGGTGTCCATGGGAAGCCATAGTATGTCACTGAATAAGGCAGAGTTTCTCTGCCCTATCCCATGAGTACCACTTTTAGTACTCTGGCAGGACTGATAAGTTGCTACTACCTATTGTGTATGCAATGTGGGAACATGTGACTGCTGAGCAAGTATCATTCAGTGGGGCTCGGGCCAGTGAGCGGACGAAACGGACCATAAAGAAGGGAAGCCCGAGTGCGACGTCGATTACAGCAGGCGGGCAGAGTTTCTCTGCCCTGTAGGTACCGTTTTTGTAGTGCTCTGGCAGGACTACCTGGCCACATTAGCACCTTAATTTTGCTGTAAAAAACATTCCACTGCCCCTATGTCCCCTTGTGTTTCTCGATTTTTACTGCCAGAACCCTTGTTTTAATGGACTTTTAGTATGTTATTATTGGGCCCAATAGTTTTTTCGTATTAATTTTTTAAAATAAATTGTTTGTTTTTAATACATTCTGGTGTTAGTATTTTGGTTGTTCACACTGCCAGCCTTGTTTTAGAACTTTTAGCCTTTTTAATCAGTTTTACCTTATTGAATTTTAACAGTTCCTAGTTTGTTTTAAATCAAGAAATATTAGCCTTGTATGTCTTTAGAAAGTCTTATATGGATTTGGAAAAAAATTAGATAATTAGATACTGTTCACGGATCACGGACAAAATTTTATAAACTATGGCGCCCTTTCTTACATTTCTTTAAGAAACCTTCAACGATTGCTGCAGAGTAGCCCAGTTTGCTGTTTTATGTGTGTGGGTGGGGTAATTTTGTTAATGTTATTTAAAAAAAGTTGTACACTTTGTGGCAACAGTGCCACATGGTTTATCATGGTTTATTATCATGGTTACTGCCACATGGTTAATCATGGTTTATTATCCCAAATTATTAACCCCTCAACTGCCACAACTTCATTGACACTTGCTGCCTAATGCAAAGAAGAAGAAGAAGAAGAAGAAGAAGAAAAAAAGGTAGCATTGCTTCCTTAGGTTTTTTAACCCCACTCAGCTACATATACTTTTAGGTTGAGTAACAAGAAAACCACAAGTGACAAGAACCACCCGTTCAGGGACAGCAGAGTCCAGCATCCCTTTCAAAGACATCTGATTGCTTACAGACACAGGATTACATTGTAATCCCTCAGTCGTCCAGGTCTGATCCATAGCAAAAGATGAAGTTTAAATCTGTCAACTGGACAAATCTTTGTAAGAGTGAAGACGTTTTGCAGCTCATCTAACCCACTTCTTCAGTTCTAGTCAGTTATGTTGGACATTACCTTATATCCATCTGAAGGGAGGGGCTAACTACACTGAAACTGTAAACAGCCATTGTCTCCAGTTTCACCTGAAACCACCCTATTAAACCATTAAGAACTCTGCTATTGTTATCTTTAATAATGCCTTACACTTCGAATGCACTTTATCAAAGCCTCTCAAAGCGCTACACTGAAGTCATTATTCATTCACTCCACACTTGCTGATGGTAAACTACTATTGTAGCCACATTTGCCCTGGGGTAGACTGACGGAAGTGAGCGGAAGCAATCTTTGTTTGGGTCTGAGGATGGAGTTATAGATGAGGGATAGATGAGGTCTAAGGCCCCCCATTCCTGTTTAAAGAAGGATTCTCTTTCCTAACAAAAATAGCTTCTTTAATTTCCTTCTCAAACCATTTCTTTTCTCTGACTAAGATCTGAACCTCACTATCTTCAAAGGAGTGGTTAGCGGCTTTGAGATGGAGATGTACGGGGGACTGGGGTCCAACGGAACTTTCCCGCCGGTGTTGGTACAACCTCTTAGGGAGTGGCTGTTTTCTTTCTCCAGTGTAACGCTCACTGCTCTCTTCATTACACTGAATGGAGTAGACTACATTACTTTCCGGGTCAGAGTTTTGTCTTTTGAGTGAACCCGTTTTTGTCTTAAAGTGTTTGTAGGTTTCAAAAAGACAGGAATCTCGTACCATCCGCTGTGTAAGGAAAAGTTACATCTTTCCTTCTAGGTTCAGATTCCCTGTTGTCACATTTGCTGGGGATCAAAACTTTATCTATGGATGCAGCACCACCAATCAATGAATAGTCTTAGTGGGATGGCACAATTCTGCTTCCTCAACATTATACATGTATGCAACACTGAAAATAGCAGTGGTGGACCGTCAGGGCCTGCAAGGCCTTCTCTGCTGGCCTAAAAAATATCTGAATCACAGACTGATGTTAATTATATTTTGTCCATGAATACTTATTAAATCATTCCAAATTGTCTGTCAGCTTCCTTTCATTGCTTTTCCCCTGGTTGCGCTGCTTCCAGATGTGTGTTTTCATATTTAAGCATTTAACCAATCACATTTCAGCCATTATTTGTTGCCAGGGTCAGAAATCTACCTGGAGGCCTTCATAATCAGTTCTGCGGGCCCCGTAGCACAAAATAAGTGTCGGTAAAACTGTTGCTTTAACCAATCAGATTTAGAGTTGGCGACACCGAGGCCTTCTAGCAGGCGTACAGAAACGTCAGTGTTTTCACACCCTATGATTGGACAGTGAGAGAGTGAACGAGCCAGAGCGAGCAAACTGCAGCCGTGTCTCAATTCGTATTTAAGTCGGGGGGATACTTCGACCTGCACCTCGAACAGCACATTGACCTGTGCATGTGGAGAATTGGGACACGGCATCTGCATCACGTCTGGATGATTTTGAGTTTTGTTTTTTGCTTCACACATTTAATGGTATTTTTGAGCATTCAGACGTGCTCTTTTCGATACTACAGGACAAAAACTGGATGTACAGTTTTGTCTGGCAAGGGTAAAGGAGTTTTGTGACACAGCTGAACGAGAGAGGAGCCGATACGAGGAAATCTACGAGGCCACTGAACACGGTGTGGGCTCCGAGCGCACGAAGAGGTCAACCAAGACCCTCGCGGACAGACAGGGCTCGACTTTCAGCATCAGCTTCGATGGCGATAGAAAAGGACTTCTTGATGGAACTGAAACGCACGGATAATCTGTACGACAGAGTAATTGAAATCTTCTTGAGGAAAGAAAGGAGGATGAATTTTGTGTACAAATAAAACGGATTTTTGGTGAGTAAAATGTGGCTATATTCCTAAATAATATTGCAATTTTATGAGGTTATTATTGATGCTTTTTGTGTGTCGCAGTTGTAGCTGCAGTAAAAGTTTTATAGCCATAAAATTGTTATTGTTTTAAATTGATAAAGTTATTGAGGGTTGGACTGATTCAGACGGAGCACTACTGAAGGCCTAGGTGAGAAATGCACGGCCCGCCACTGGAAAATAGCCTACCTGTATAATGTTGAGGAAACAGAATTGTGCCAAATTTTTGTCCAAGAAATTACCGGTGAAATGTCCATGTTCCTTTATTGTTTGAAAGATGTCCATTCAAAATTCAATCCATTGTTTATGCAGGGGTCCCCACCAAGACTCTATTCGCTGCTTGGCGGCAAATGCGTCGATGTGGTTTCTGCGCAAGAGCTGTTGCATGTCTCAGGCATGTGAATTTTCTGTACCTGGATCCGCCCCGAGTCTTTACAGACACCCTCCACTATGTTGATATTAGTAATCCACAATTACTGTCGGTCGCTGTTGGTAACATATGCCTCCATCCCATAATGTGACGACTGAAGACATCAATGAAATGCTATACAGCAGTGGTCGGCAACGTGCGGCCCGCGGGAAAATGTTGGCCCTTTGCCAATTTTTTTTGGCCCGGATTTTGGACTTTTTTCTGGCATTGATTCTTTAATACCAAGTTGTGTGGGCACTGCTACGGGCATTCCACTGCCAATGATGTGCATGCAACACAACATTTAAAGCAAACAATGAACTGGTGTGTACATACACCTTCACCAGTCAAAATCGTGGCTAACAGTTTTTGGACATGTGGTGAGGCAAGTGCAGACTGCGCGCAGCTCAAGGAATGTGCACCAGTTACGCTATAGCCATAGTTTTTTCACTAACGGAGTACCGTAATTTCACGGCTATAGGGCGCAGTTAAAAGTCTGAAATTTTCTGCAAAGTGTATGGAGCGCCCTATAGTGCGGTGCACCTAATATGCAGTATTTTACTACGTCCGCTTCTGGAGAGCGGACTGAGGAGAGGACAGCCTGAGAACGGTAAAGGGGGAATGGTGGGCGTGAAAGAAGACACAACCCAAATAGTATAAAAGCGCAGGTATGCGTATTATGCAAAACAACATCGTTTTGGCAACCCCAGCCGCTGGACATCACCGTGAACAGAGCGTCCAAAGTACGGTTGCGATGGATGACAGACGGCGAGCACAGTTTTACTAAAACTGGGAGGCAGTGCCGGGCGAGTTACGCCACGATTTGTGAATGGATTGTGGATGCTTGGGCTAACGTGTCTGCTGGCACTGTTATTCGAGCTTTCGCAAAAGCATCGTTCAGGAGGAGCCGCAGCAACACGGACTCTGATAGTGACGAGAGGGAACTTGGTGTTTTTGATAGAGTTCTAATTAATTAAAAAAAATATATATGGGAGCACTTTGTTAAATACTTTATTAAAGCACAACCGAACACAGTTTTGCTTCCTTTGCCTTTTTTTAGAGCACATACTAACATTTTACCGTGCCTGCGCCCTAAGGCCCGGTGCGCCTTTTATATGTGTTAAATGCAGAAAAGGCACCGTAACTGAAACTGCGCCTTATAATCCGGTGCGCCTTATAGCTGTGAAATTAGTAACTCATTACTTTTCCCAGCGTCCCAACGCCGTTACCGTTATTAACAATCAAATGTGGCGCGTTACTATTACTTCAGTTCACTCTGCTCTTCATCAGAGTCTCTCAGACGAGGAGCTGCAGCTGTGGTTTCTTTGGTGAAAGAGGCTCGGGGTGAGAGGCTTGTATGAGATGAGCGAGGCGGGCGCAGATAATATCGTGAGAGCGAGACGCAGGCCGTGTCTGAAATAACCAAAGTGACTTAAACGGGGCATTTAAGTCGGGCGGTGCTTCGACCCGCACTTCGAGCAGTACATGGAACAGTGCATTTGGGACACGGCCGCAATTTCTGAGCGAGGAGAGCGCAGCAGCTCTCCAGCGCCTGCGGCCGCCTGCATGGACTACAAACGCTTAATGCATGATGGGAAATGATGTCCTGTCACACGTGCATTGACAGCGAGTCCGAGTTGCCCTGACGCACAGCTGCCTCCCCCTGCAACTTTACACAAACTACTGCCACATATTTGATATGGATGTTAAAGTGTGGGTTTTATGATAAAAACGAGTCCAGCTTCTTTGCTCTGGCCCAACTGGGTCGGCATTTATTTAGCATCTTTTCACAGTCAGTGTCAACTCTTCGTAACACGGTTTTACCAATACCTGAAACACAACTCATTATCGCCCTCTAGCGGCGGCTCTATTGTATGCAGTACAAACAATATACCATATTGTTACATCTTTTCTCTTTTGGAAAGCTTTTCTTCAATTATATTTTTTACACAGTGCTTTACTGAACATTGCACATATTTAAATTGTAAATAACGATAACCACCACATATAACATCTTAAACAGTATACCATTTTAAAATGTCATGAACCCAAAATTCTGAAACAAAATGTGCTATAACATTTCAAAACTTTCTTTTTTTTTTTTTCATAGACCAAGAAGTTTGTCTAGGTAACAAAGTCTTTGTAGCGTTGTGGCTTGTGAATAACCCTACCACTCCTGGTTGTCAGTGGCACCACACTGGTGGTCCGAGGGGCTGACGAGGGTTGTACCGGGTCTGTTAGGGCATCTTGTGAGACTGCAGACTCCATGTCTGTGGGCACTGTTTGTGGTACTCCATGAGCACGTCTGAGGTGCCTACGGTTCCTCCTGAGAACTGCACCGGACTCCATCTCAACCTCATAGGATCTAGAGTCAATAAGTTTTTTCACTGTGCCTCGCCTCCATTTGGTGTGGGGCTGAAAAGGCTGTACTCTCACAAAATCACCTGTTTTCAGGGGAACAAGATTCCTGGCTGCTCGGTCGTAATAAGCACACTGACGAAGTTGATTGCTCTGCAGTGCCCGCTCAGCCTGAATCACTTTGGGTTGGAGAAGGCTGGTTTTGACTGAGAGTAAGGTCCTTGTGCGGCGGCTCAGCCGTCTCTGTGCTGGGCTGGTGTCCAGTCCTTGTGATGGTGTGTTGCGATGATCTAAGAGCGCAAGATAAGGGTCTTGTCCAGAGGCTTTGGCCTTGTGTAACAGTCTCTTAGCTGTTTTTACTGCAGATTCTGCTTTGCCGTTACTCTGTGGGTACCCTGGGGATGACGTTTTGTGCTCAAATTCCCACAGTTGGCTGAATCTTTGGAACTCTTGGGATGAATACTGGGGACCATTGTCGGAAACTACAGTGCTGGGGATGCCATACCTAGCAAAATGTGCCTTTAGTTTCTTTATCACTGTAGTAGATTTAGTGTTTGGCAAAAAGTCTATTTCCCAATAGTTGGAGTAATAGTCGACAGTTACATGGTAATCTTTATTGTCGAACTGAAACAGGTCCACACCCACTTTGGCCCATGGTCTGTTAGGTATATCATGTGGGTGGAGTGTTTCCTTTTATTGTCTGTCATCCACTGACCTGCAGATATCACAACGGGCAATGTGTGTCTTAATATGGTCGTTCATGCCAATCCAGAAGACACATTCCCTGGCTCTCCGCAGACATCCTTCTGCACCAAGATGAGACGAGTGCAGGCGGGTGGTGATGTCTTTCTGGAGTGAGTGAGGATGGAATAACAGCACGCTCTCCTTTAAACACAATACCATCTTGATGACTTAGTTCATCTTGGAATGAAAAGTAGGGTCTGATTGCAGGTGGTATGCCTTTCTTGTCTGAAGGCCATCCCTGCTGCATCATTTTAATAACAGTTTGCAGCGTTTTGTCATTTTTTGTAGCTGTTCTAATCTGGCTAAGACTGTCACTGGAGATAGGCAAGTGTTTGTACCATATTAACAGTCTCTATTTCAGCTTCCACAGAGCCTTGAGGTGAGCATTCTGGGAGATATGCTCTGCTTAAAGTGTCAGCCAGTAACATGTCTCTGCCTGGGACATATACCACATCTAGGTCATATTTCTGAATGCGCAACATCATTCGTTGAAGTCGTTTTTGGTGCGCTCAACAGTGGTTTTCTAACTATGGTCTCTAATGGCTTATGGTCAGATTGGACAGTGACTTTACGACCATAAGTGTACTGATGGAACTTTTCTACACTGAAAACCATAGCTAAAAACTCTTTCTCAATCTGGGCATAACCACCTTCCTTCTGTTTGTGTGAGTGCTCTGCTTGCAAATGCAATAGGCTTACCCTTCTGCAGGAGTGCTGCCCCCAAACCTGTGTCTGATGCATCACATTGAACCACCAGATCTTCCTCAGGGCTGTAGTACCTCAAGACAGGAGCATCTGCAATAGTCTTTTTGAGTTTCACAAATGCACTCTCCTGTTGCTCTGTCCAGGCCCATTCTGTGTCTTTGTGTGTCAACTGTCTTAGCACTTCACATTGGTCTGAAAGGTGTGGGCAAAACTTGGCCAGGTAATTTACCATGCCTAACAGCCTCTGTACTGCTTTCACATCTGTGGGCCTCGGCATTTGCTCAATGGCACGAACCTTGCCAGGGTCCACCTCAAGCCCCTTTGCCGTGAGGCGGTGCCCAATGTATGTGCACTTACTTTGTCTCAGTTTGAACTTGTCTGGATTAAGTTTAATGTTCTTTTGTTTGCATCGTTCCAGAAAAAGTCTCAACTTTGTGTCATGGTCTCGAATGGCTGCTTCCTGACTCTCACCTTGACCTGTGATCAGCACATCATCAGCAATAATGTACAGGCCTGGCAACCCATCCAGCGCTTGGGTCAGTTTTCTCTGGAAAACCTCAGGTGCCGGACTAATCCCCATGGGCATTCTAAGCCATCTATAGCGCCCAAATGGAGTAGAGAAGGTAGTTAGGTAGCTCGACTCCTCTGACAGCTTGACATGCCAGAATCCACTCTTAACATCACAAACTGTGAACACTTTAGCCTTAGACATGTCTGGAAGCACATCCTCAATAGTTGCTAGTGGAAAGTGACTGCGTTTCAGTGCCTTGTTCAAGGGCTTTGGATCAATGCACACTCTAAGTTTACCACTTTGCTTTTGTACTACCACCATGCTACTGATCCAATCAGTGCTACAGTCAACAGGGGTGATAATACCTCGGCGCTCAAGGCCCTGAAGCTCCTCTTTAAGTGGCTTCATCATGGCGACTGGGACTCGCCTCTTTGGAAGTTGCACTGGCTTCACACTTGTGTCGACTTCCATTTTGTATTCTCCTTCCAGACAACCGTCTCCTGTGAACACATCTGCAAAATCTGTCTTAATTTGCTCAAATGTCCATTGTCCTTTAGTGTCTTCTTCTCTTGTCACAATACTGTCAATAGCCATAATGTTTTCATAGTGCACCTTAATCAGTTTCATAGCCTCACTGGCTCTTTTACCAATCAATGGCACATTGCAATCTTTGTCTACTACTTGGAACTCTAACTGGTACAGTTTCTGATTTCTAGGGTTTCTCAGTTTAACTTTACATTTGCCCAGTGGCGTTACTTTACTACCATTGTACATCACTAACACAGAGTTAGTCTCATTCAGTTTTACATCTTTGTGTAACAGGTTAACAGGTAACACATTACATATAGCTCCGCAATCAATCTGAAATCTGACAATATCTTTGCCTAAGAGCATACCTGCAAACAGTTTAGCGTCTTTTCTTTTGTTAGAGTCTCTAGTATTCACATTTTCGGTTTGTGTGACTCTCTAACCTAACACACAGAATGTCCTCATACTCACTTTCACATTCCATTACATTGTGCACTGTTCTCTTCTTATTTGTTTCAGGGCGGGCTTTACACTTAGCCGCAAAGTGATTTTCCTTACCACACTTTTTGCATTTCTTGCCGAATGCTGGACATTTTTGCTTACTCCTTTCGTGCGTCCTGCCACAGAACTTGCATTCCACTGTTTTGTCTTTGTTCCTCTGCTGCTGGCGCGAAGCTCCGTGCACGACGTGAACTTCCTCCACTGTCGGACCTGCTATGGCTTTGCAGTTCTCCCGGGACAATTCAGCTGCTCTGCAGAGTTGAATACAAGTGTCCAAAGTCATGGCTCTTTCCCTCAGACGCCTTTCCCGCATGTTAGTGCTGTTGATACCACACACGATTCTGTCACGAATGAGGGAGTCTCTCAAAGTACCAAAACTGCACGTTTTAGTGAGCAGTTGAGCTCAGTCACATAACTGTCAATGGATTCACCGGAACTCTGATTTCTCCTGAAAAATGTGTACCGCTCCACTGTCTCATTCACCGTGGGACTGCAGTAATTATCAAGCTTTTCGATCATGTCCTTCACCTTCCAGTCAGACTGCGCTGTGTCCCCCATTAACGTATCAAGCAGCTCTCTGCCACTTTCACCAACCAGATAACGGAAAAGTGTCACTCTCTTTTCCTCGTCGTCTGCGGCAACCGTTAATCCAACATACAGTTGAAACTCATCTCTCCATGTTTTCCATGATTTAGACAAGTTGTTGGAGTCTAAACACAACGTCTGTGGAGCCTTCAGTCCGTCCATGCTGCTAGCTTGTGCACGTGCGATGCTAATCTTCGTCAAAACGTTAGCACATTACGGTCCTCTCCGGTGTCTGCTTCGAGGGACTCAGAAAAAAAACTCGGGCGAAGTTCACTGCCGCTGCCACCATGTTAAAGTGTGGGTTTTATGATAAAAACGAGTCCAGCTTCTTTGCTCTGGCCCAACTGGGTCGGCATTTATTTAGCATCTTTTCACAGTCAGTGTCAACTCTTCGTAACACGGTTTTACCAATACCTGAAACACAACTCATTATCGCCCTCTAGCGGCGGCTCTATTGTATGCAGTACAAACAATATACCATATTGTTACAATGGACATATGTTTTAAATGTGACTGAAAGTGTCCAGGCTTTTTTGTCCTTTTGATAGCGACATTGCTCTCTTGCTAGTGTATGTTTTGCTAAGACTTTGTAATCCACGAAATCTGTCGTAGGGGAGAAGTGGGTGGGGGTTGTTTCTTGTAATTTATATTATTTAAACGTATATTTATTTTTATATGACTTAAAATGCATGTAATTCATATATAAATATACATATATAAATATAAATATAAATATAAATATATGTAAGCCATATTTAGTCATCCATCTGGCCCGCCACCTGTGGGCGCTGAAAAAAATTGGCCAAGCGAAGTTGCCGACCCCTGCTATACAGCTTCAGTTTATCATATGACTCCAAATGCCACAGTGCGTTTGGCCCCTTATGCTGTAAAGTCTTCACCGAAGACCCTGTCTTCTTCACAACTCTACCCTATTTGGATCCAATATTTTCTTTAAAAATTTGGAAAGTTTCTTGAGAACAGCAAATCCTCTCTGGATAGCTCTATGGTGTAACCACCGATACCTCTGCAGCCGACCACTTCCAGCCAGTTCCTCTTCCACAAAGTAACGATGGTTCCTCCGGCAAAACATGCTTAAATGTTTCCTGTGTCGCTTCAAAGTACTTGGACTGATGATAGTGTGGTGATGGTGGGCTAAAATACACAGTATTTTATTGTGCGTAAACCCAGTTGAAAGTATATCAGAACAAAATGCTCTAAACTCTCCATGAAGCATAACGCACTAGTCTACTCATTCACACACAGTAGCCTATATTGTCATGAAAATACAACTTTATTCTCATAATATTTCAACTTATTCTCATAGTACTATGACTTTATTCTTATAAAATTATGGCTTTTTCAGGCTTTAACCATTCTTGTAAAATTACGTCTTTAATGTCAAAATGCGACAAGTTTATTCTCGTTGCGCCTGCATAATTTATTTTATTTAACTGATCCTTATACTCGTCGTATTCAGGAGATGCTTATTGTGCTGACTTAATACAATAAAGCAGAGGATCATTCGGACTGAAACCACCCGCACCCCCATATCTGTTAAGTAGGCCTAAGTAGTAGCAAATGTAATTTTACTTGTATTAAACCAAAAAAGTACAATATGGGTGTTGCACTCCTTTTATATATCACACAATATGGCAATAATGGTGACGTTGCTATAATAGTATGATAACATATTTCTGATTGTAAGCCCATCAACTAAATACAATTATGGAATCAATATATGTTTTGCTGTTTATTAAGTAATATGTGAAATGGGTTCTTCAGAGCTCACCAAGACAGTGTGTTTGATTAAAATGTGCAAAAACTGACATTACAGGTTAAAGATCAAACTTGGGTGATTCCTAAGTAAAATATAGAAATTATAGCCACATTGTAATCATTTGTTCATAGTGCTGTGTTATGAGCGAATAGTTGCACACAGCTCGTGGGGTGATGGGGTGAGAGTGAAACCCACACATGGGGTCAACACTAAATCCTCCTCTCGACTCCGGGTGCAGGGCTGAAGCGAATGCGCTGGAGAAGCATAGTGAAGATGAGGAACAACTCCATCTTGACCAGTCCCTCTCCCAGACACATCCTACGACCTGCAAAACCATTCCAGTTCAGTATATTTATTACAACTGAAATTTGTCCCCAAATACAATGTATTTGTTCTTTACCAGCAGAAAAGGGCAGAAAAGCATCTCTCTTGCGGAATTTACCATCTTTGTCCAGGAAATGAGATGGGTTGAAAGTGTGTGGGCTTTCCCATTCATTCTCATCATACAGCACAGAAGTGAGCAGAGGAATTACAACTGTATCCTAGAGACAATCATTTTGTAAAGTATGAAGGTTTGTTTTTTTTGGATCATCACAACTACAAATATCACACCTTTTTGATGAAGTAGCCCTGAAAGGTAACATCTCTGCTGGTTTTGTGAGGAATGGCCATAGGTACAATGTTGGCAAGTCTCTGTGTCTCATGTATGACTGCATCAGTGTAGTGTAGGTTTTTCCGATCTTCAACACAGATTTGGCGACTTCCTACTTCTCTGTCGAGCTCTCGCTGGACCTGACCTGTAGACACATCACAAGTGTAAGGTGTAAAGGTGCACTATGTAACATTTCTGGTGGAGGTCCTACTTCCTCTATGTTTCCATGGGTGCTTGCCTTTGTTTAGAACAGGAGTCAGCAACTTTAACCCCCAAAGAGCCATTTGACTCGGTTTACATGAAAAAAAAAAAAGCACTGGGAGCCGCAATTTTTTTTAACATCTAAATTGAAGATAACACTGTATATATTTGTTTTGTTTTTTTACTCTTATGCTTTGCTTAAACAACTAAAGTAGTGTGGTTATGACAGGGGTCCCCAACCTTTTTTGCACCACGGACCTGAATAATGTAGGTTTTATTTTCACAGACCGGTCTGCTACACGCGGCAGATAAATATGTCAAAAATAAGTTAAGTGCATTAAAAATACACCTCACCATACCACTGAACCAGTGGGAGTTCTGCGCTTGTTTCTTTGCGATGAGGTGGTCCCATCAGGAGTGATGGGAGACAATGACACCTGCAGTGTGTTTATGTCCAGTCTGGTCCGTAATTTCTTTGAAAAAACTCTAAAGGCTTATCTTTTAATCCAGGTGCTTAGTCTCCATGTGCCAAAGCAGTTTTGAAGCCTTCATTGCCTCATTCACTTTTCCCGCATATTACGCAGAGCCGACTCGGCGCATGAGAGTCACCTGTAGCGACAAACCCATATTTTAAGTAGCTCTCCAAAGACTTTTGTCTCATTTTCACTAGCTTGTGGGTGTACTTTTGGGTGACGTGTCTGATGTATTATACATCATCGCGGAGGACAAGAGCAGATCTAGCACAGATATAATATACTCGCCGTTATATCAAATGGATTTCTGTGGAGATTTCCTCTCAGGATTTTCTGTATATATCTACAGACGAGCTTATTAGCGTGTCATTAGGGATGGTCCAAAGTTACATCAGAGAAGATGCGGGCATGATAAATTAACTTTTTTTTTTTTTTACTGTTACTACAAATCGATGCTGTGTCTTTCAGGACTGTGAGCTGTGTGTGTGAGGTGTGAGCGCTGTTTGTTTTTAACATAGTTCCACAAGTGTGACGCTTATTTTGAGTGACGAAAAATAATAAAATATAATTTTATTTTAATATTTCAACATTACAATAATTTTCCAATTTAAAAAAGAACACAAATAAAACACTTAAATTGAATACTTATCATTTATTTTCCCAAGCTACACGGAGCTGCAGTATAAGGATGAAAGAGCCGCAAGCAGCTCCAGAGACGTGGGTTGCCAACCCCTGGTCTAGAATATCCCACAGTATGGCATTAAACATGTCTTATGTATTCAACTACACATTTCATTACTCGAAAATATCTTGGAAAAAAGGCGCTCTGTGAGTGTGGGAGTATTTCCACAAATCTGATCCGGTGGTGCCACTTTGTCTCGGTGAAAGAAAATACACAAGCTTAATATCATATTGATGGTCTGCTTCAACAAGCAGAAAGCAATAACTAAAACTCAAAGAGGCTCCTGGTTCTTACTTTGGATGTCTGGATATTTGGCCATAAATAGTAACGCCCATCTGATTGTAGCTGCAGTGGTGTCTGTGCCAGCTCCAAACAAGTTGGTTATTGAGTATATCAGATTCTTCTCATGGTACTGGGTCTTCAAATTCTGTAAATCCTTTTGGAATGTTGGAATAGAAAGTTGTTTATTAACAATGAAATGTAGTTTTTCTAGAAATGCTGGTACAACCTCCTCGTTCCTCTTTTGCATCAGAAAACGGTCAACAAAGCCGCGGCACAGCTCAGGGGTTAATGTCTCTTTCAAACCATTTATCAAGTTTTGAATATCACTGATGTTTTCAGCAGCATTTGTCCAAATCTTCTTCCGTTTGTTTATCCAATAGAACAGCCTGGGAAACATGTTTATACAACTGCAATGCAAAAAAAAAAAAAAAAAAAAAAAAAAATCATAAATAGTTTGGGCTTGTTACTTAAATTATTTTACACAAATCGCCACCATTAGGCTATAAATAAATGTTAAGAGGTGGACACAGTGACTGACAATAGTGGTGGTAGCCTTAATATAGAATAAAGGTGTGGGTTAACCAAGGCAAGTTCCAATGCTATGTCTTATTAAATAGCTGAGAATAAAATTACCTTGACTGATACAGAACCTAAAAGCTGAAAGTTTTCACAGACTCTTGCCACCATGTTTTTTGAACCTTGGATCGTCATATTCAAACCTGCTGCCATAAACAATTGATGAGATTATGTTAGATGTGGCATAGTCACTAGCCGTGTTGTATCAAATGGCTTTCCTGCAAGATCATAAATGACACTTAGCATGTGTTCATAGTTTGTGAGAGCAGAGAGTAAGTCTCAATACCTTTATGCTTTTCAAACTCCTCAATCAGGTAGTGGCACTCCTCAACAATTTTATCCTCTGCCAGTCTTTTGCCCATCCCAAAGTCTCTCAATGTAGTGAGTGCAAACTTCTCTCTCATCTCCTTCCATGTTTCTCCATTGACAAAAATAATCCCTGAAATTAGCATGTTCCAATTAAAGAGGTTTAATTTAATAAGATACAAAATGTTTATGTATTTAGGCAAAGTGTAACTCCTACCATGATCCTGAGTTATATCATGTAAGATTTTAGGAATGTCTCTGTCACCAAACTCCTCAGCAAATCCAACCAGAGCCTCTTTGACGGTTTTAAATCCAGCCAGCACAACCACTTTGTTTGGTCCAAGGTAGACTGTGAAGATACTCCCATATTTCCTTGACATCTAAGGAGACATAATATTTAATTCAGAATGAAGAGATTAACACATTGTCTGCAACATAAATGTTTAATGTACCTCATGAAGGGTGACAAAGGTCTCTTTAGATCAAGCTGCAACAGGTTGCCAAGCAGCGGCCAAGGCCTTGGTCCTGGTGGCTCTTTCCTCGATTCCCCATCTGAGAGACTCTTATTTAATATGTACAGAAGTAGGATGAGAGCTATAGTCCCCAACAGGGAGGTGGGACTGAAGAAGTTTAAAGAATAATCCATCAGGATAGAGGCTTTGCTGCTGCTGCTGCTGCTGGTAATGGTCAGGCTGCTTTGTGAAAACAAATGCAGAATATCCATGTCAGATCTATCCGCGCCCATTACAACACAACAAAGAGCCTGGGGAACTGAATCATGTCGCCACAGGAACAAAAATACAAGCTGAAATGTGATTTCATTATGTTGCAGTAAATATGTGAATCATTAGAAAGCTGTAGACTACTAATACTATGTAACCAGGGCAAAGGTGGTCCACCCCGCCTATATAAAATATAGCAGAGGTGGGACCAAGTCCTTGTCAAGTCGCAAGTCAAAAACAGCCAAGTCCAATCCTCTGTTCTGAGCTTTAATTTTAAGTCTTGGAACCAAAGTATTAGTATACACTTTTTTATTAAAAAATTAGTCACAGTGACAGAGGTATAATATACAAATCTCACAGTATTTACTGTAATTTATTGCTAATAGAATTGTAGACATGCTACTTTTTTCCATAGTGAAAATCATTACTGTCATAAACCAAATTACATTTTGAAGGTGCTTAATAACATTTTATTTTGTTATTTCGTCATGTAGTCAGCACTGAAATGCAGCAAAGGATATTTAGTTCCCTCTGTGTTTTAACTGTTGCTGCAAGAATGAATTACAAGCTCCACTGCATGAATGCAGTTTAATGTGACAGTTGCCAATTTTGTTGTAATACATTTAATGATACAATAAAAGTTGTTACATCCCTAGTGACCAATAGAGCAGTGGGGAGAGACACATTCTAGTTTTTTTCCTGTAAAATTAAGCCACAAAAGTATAATCTGAACAGAAATGTGTTTTTTTTAGAAGCATCAACTCATCTCAGGTTACAGGGGCTCGAATCTGAGTGAAATCCAGAGTCATTGGCCTTCAACTCAAAGTCGAGTCCATTTTACCAACTCAAGTCTCAAGACTTCAAAATAATGACCAGTCCAAGTCACAACTTGCCAGTCCTCACCTCTGGAATATAGTGTCAGTATTGTTTGTAATGTGATGTAGGTAAGAAATTCAACTCTAACTTAGTATGCTTTTTCAGTTAGGAAATACATACTTGTAAGTTACAAGTAGGTATTTCCTAACAAGTTGTAACAAATAGCCCATTTGTCACCTAGAAAAACAGCACCTTTCACTATAAGCACTTTGAATTGCACGCACACATTAATAGCCCACAGTACTTTAAACAATATTGGCACTTTAAAAATGACAGTTTGCACAAAAGGATTTTAAAATGTTCTTTTTAAATTGTCTGCTTTTACCCAGTTTTAGATCTGGAGGCACAGTAGCACTTTAATTGAAACTGTGTGTCCGGGAGGGGATAGAAGACAAGGTTAACGGCTAATTAAATTGGACAAGTGCAATATGACTGCAATACATGTTTAAGAATGTTTTGAAGTAGTGATGGGTCCAGCAACACTGATGCGCCGGCGCATGTGTCGAGCTTGTACAGCGAAGCCCCGTATCGATGCGCGTATCGCTTTAAGAAAAAGTCACGTGAGCGATATAACCGCTGCCTCGCTCATCTCCGACGCGCCAAACTGTGTTTGAGATACTGTGTGCGTCTGACATGCACTGATTACTGATCCGTCTTCAACGAAGTTGTCCTTGGTCAGAAGGAACAGGCAAACTCCACTTGTACAGTGCAGGGATGTTTATTTAGGAGGAGGAAGCGGGTGATATCAGGGAATATTACACAAGTAGTTTCATGGGAGTGTATGCATGTATGTGTGCGCGTGTGTGTGTGGTTATCTGTAAAGAAGACAAAGGTGTATATATACATTAGCAACACAAGAAACACCAATAAACTATACAGTGCAATGAATAAAGAAAAATCACATGCTATTACACAAAGGGACCACAGAGCGGTGCTCCAACACAGAACGTACACGCAAAACCTTAAGTGTTCGTATAAATGCAATAATGAAGAAATGGGCAGAACTGTACAAAATGGTAAGTAATTCATTATTATTAATTAATTACAGGAAGATGCAGGGAGAATATTGGCTGTTGCACAAGGACGGACAGTGGGTGGACACAAATGAAGCGCTGTTGCGCGGTAATTGCACGTGGAGCACATCAAACGATAAAAAAAAAAAATACACATTTGTAAACTGGCAAACTACAACATTCATACCAAATTACAAACAATACTTACACCGTATGAACGCACACAGTACTCATACACACAAGATAAGGCAGGACGACCCTGAACAACACGAGGCTCTGCTCCTAACACCGTACTAACTCTGCACTGAACTCACGGGCCACAGGCCTTTTGGAACTACACTAATAACAGGTGCATCATGGGGAATGCAGTCCAGCGGACTTCTAAAAAAAAAAAAAGTTAAAAAGTCAGAGCGGCGCGAATCTGGCGTTGACGCGGCGCGTCTTGAGCCTTCAGTTGAAAAAGCTGAACTTTTTGTCATTTGATGAGCAGCCTCAAACAGTCAGAGACTACCTCCTGTGAAAAAGCGACGTCATTATCCGGAAAAAAGCAGAAAGACATCAGCCGCAAAGTAGCGGCACCTTAATTATGCGGGGCGCACCGGGAAGCATAAAGGCTAGTCACGGACTAGACGTGCCGCAGAGTCGATCACATACGTTGATGGGTTTTATGTAATAAATCACTCTAAATCACTAAAATCACTCTCTCACCCTGGTCTGCAGCATTCACAAAGACACAGGGAAAACAAAACATCCAAAGACACTGGCAGACCACAAACGACGCTCTGGGTTGCGTGTCCAGAGGGTCCATGACGCGCGTCGGAGGCGTCTGCCCCTCAAATGTAAAGGCGTCCAGCATGTTCTTGACGCCCCGGTGTTTTCAGAGTCATACTGCTAGCATCGAACATGTATGTAAAGTTGGCTGAACCACATTCTGTACTGTACAGGAGACATGGCACGTCCCTGAGCCAGTCGGGCCACAGAACAACGCCTTCATACACTAACAAAAAAAAATAAAATCCACGAAACAGCGAGACCACGAAAAGTGAACCGTGATATAGTGAGGGACCCCTGTAATACCATTGGAAATACAATAACTTATAATTAATTATAAAATTGAAAATGTGTGGACTAAGGATTTGGATGCAGTAATGGAGAATGACGACTGGAAAAGAATATGGAACACAATTACTTACTCATCAAAAAATCCAAACCATCAGATACTGCACTTTAACTTTCTACATAGAACTTATTTAACCCCCAAAAAGAGTTACTTGATGAAGCTCACTTCTTCTCCATATTGTGATAAATGTTCAGACGCGATTGGTACTTTTATCCATATGTTTTGGGACTGTAAAGACGTCAATATATTCTGGAAAACGGTACATTCTTATTTAACTAAAATGTAAAAAAAAAAGATTTTTGTTTTTCCCCATTTATCTTTTTAATGAATGATTTTTCAAAATGATTAAATTGGTCCTTTTTTCACAAAAAAATACTACTGGCAGGGTTGACAGCTGCGAAAAAACTTCTGGCTCTTCGCTGGCAAACATCCAACAACTTGACTCCTAGTCACTGGATCAACACCTTTTGTTATATCATTAACATGGAACTATCAGTAGCTAAAATGCATGGAGCCAAAACAAAAACTATCTCATTATGGAGTAAAACTTTATTAGAACTGGACAATCTTAAATAAGTAAATTTCATTAACTGTGAACTAAGTGGAAGAGATATTATAAAGCAAATATTCTGTTAAATAAAAGGTATCTATGTATGTATGTATATATGTGTATATGTATGTGTATATGTATGTGTGTATGCATGTATATATGTATGTGTGTATGTATATGTATGTATATGTGTATGTATGTATGTATGTATGTATGTATGTATGTATGTATGTATATGTGTATATGTATATATATATGTGTATGTATATATATGTATGTATATATATATATATATATATATATATATATATATATATATATATATATATATATATATATATATATGTGTGTGTGTGTGTGTGTGTGTGTATGTGTATGTTTATATAATAATGTATAGGGGTATAGAAACACATACATAGTGTGCAAGTATATGTATTTTATGGATAGGTGTGTGCATATGTATGTATGCATATATGCATGGAAATTTTGTATTTAGTTTATGTATTTTTTTTTTTATAAGCGTATGTGTGCATACACCCAAAAAATATTTTGATATTGTGCATGCGGAGCCCAGGGTGGGGGGTGGGTTATCACCATGAGCTCGGGACCAGGGTTTTTTTTTTTTTTTTTGTTTTTTTTTTGGAGGGGGGGGTATTTTTGGCTTTTGTCCTGTTTATTTTATTTGTTTATTTTATTTTTTGTTATTATGTAAACAATAAAATTTGATCACAAAAAAAAAAGGAAATACAATAGCTTAAATAATATTCTGCACACAAGTATGACTAGGTCATTGAATCAGTGTGTCTTGCGAGTGTCAACTAAATTGCCTGCAATGATGTACACCTTAAGATTCAGCAGATGTCAGTATAGAACAGAGCAACACTGTACCGACACAGTATCAATACAGTTTGGTAAATGTGCCGAAACGCTTCATGAGGCCTCATCTACCCATCACAATTAGTGTTTGTGTGTATTGTGTAATTTGTAGTGTTTTAGTGGAACAGTGTTTAAAAATGTTGAACTTACCTCCTGTATCTTGTTTATTTCAAAGAGGTCCCCAGGGCAACAAGATCCCTTTAAAAAGCTTCTGGGGCAGGACCAAAACGGGAAATATGTGGGGGAGAAATATTGAGCATTTTTAATGGTTTATGGATTTTAAGTATATTTGGTGTTTGGTTTTAGGGTTTATGTATATATTACTATATAAAGTGTATGTGGTTTATTGGTTTATTTGTTTTTATGAAGGTTAGAGTTTAAAAAGCTAATGTTATTTTATAAAACACCCCTGATACTTAACAATAGTTCAATCCAATCAGTAGGACAGTATAAAAGGTGCCGAAACAATCATACTATGTTCTGCTGCTGGAGGATACTGTGCTCTCCTCTAACCTCCATTGCACAACGCACTTTGATAATCGATGAAAAAGAAATCAAAATTGTGGACCACACCCCTGCTGCTGTCTTCTGTCCACATCCTACCGCTAACGGCCAGTCTACATTACAATACTTTGTCTTTTCGTGATGGAACAGAAAGTCTGAAAGCAACTGGACAAACCAGTCTGAGAAAGAGAATTAGGAAGTCAATTCAACTATTGTGACCAACACTGTGAAGAGAACAGAAAACCATGCTGACTGTGGCTGTAGAAATTATCAAAAAAAAAAACCCTCCACAAACTGTTTACTGCTTGGTTCAAATCTGTCTCTGGAAAATAACAACATTTGCGATCTTCTACGAAATGTGGTACCTCCTGGGCACACAGCCAACTTCTTCTTAAAACCATGTTGGTCTGTGATACAGCACTGACACCCTGAGGTATCACCCATTATGTCCCTCCCCAACAGGAGTATCATCGACGCAACAATGTACAGAAAGAGTAAAATGTCAAATTAAAAATTTTTAAGATGCTGGGTTTGGTCACCTGCACAGATTGTGGCAGCCTATGTGGATTTGAATGTTGTCCGGTAGACTTTCTAGCTGATCTCTTTGGCTCAGTAAATAAGGAATGCCAATTTCCTTAATGAAATGGCCTGAAAAAACCTCAACAACCAGACAACACTTCATCATTCACCGTTAAAACAGTTACAGTATTATCATTGTTTAACTCTTTCTTTCTTGTTGTTCTTTCCTTTACAAAGATCAGTCGTTCTGGTCCCTTTGCAGAAAAACAGCCCCAAAGCATGATGTTTCCACTCTCATGCTTCACAGTTTCTTTGGATGCAAATCAGAATCCTTTCTCTATCAAACACGGCAATTGAGTTAAGTTTTTTACCAAAAAGTTCTATTTTTGGTTTCATCTGACATATGACATTCTCTTCTGGATCATTGAAATGCTCTCTAGCAAACTTCAGATGGGCCTGGACATGCACTGGCACTGCAGGATTTGAATCCCTGGCGGTTTCACTAAATAGCTTTGAGCTAGAGTTAGAAAACTTAGATCAAATGCAGAGGTTAGCAAAAACACAAGACTTTATCAACTCACATTCAGTTTTTATCAGGTGCCAAAGATCAACAACTTGTTGATCTTTTTTATTGCCATTGCATCAATAAGCACAGCAGAAAAAAAACTCAAGTTTAGCTAATTTGAATACCAACAATAAACTTGCCTTGGTATTTGACTCTTGAATCGCTGTTTGCCGGTGAAAAAATGTTTACTGGGTCTGTAAATTGGCTGCCAGCCTCTGAGCTGTAGCCACACGTTCCTGCGCTGACTACTTGCTAGCGTAGTTGGCATACTTTGTAGCGTGACGGCTGATATTGCACTCTTTGAAAACCGCAACAGTTTCTTGGAATATTAGGCATACAGCCTTTGATCGGACTTCAGTAGAAAAAAAATATTTTCCTTGTCAGCACTCACTATCTTGATAAGCTCATTTTTGCAGAAATGCTGATAAGAGAATAAGAGACTAATACACGCAAACAAGGTTGATGCATCTTTTGGGGAAACGTTGGCATTACAGGGGAAAGGTAATTGAACAAGGTTTACCTGACCCTTTTAATATAATTTGGGTCACAATCGGGAGGCCAGATTAATAAACCCAAAGGGCCATGTGTGGCCCCCGGGCCGTAGTTTGCGCACCCCTGTTATAAAACGTACTTTTCATTGTGAGCTCCATCTCCCTGGGTGCCGCTGAGCTGCAGGTCCACTTGAGTGTCTTCAAATTTTTTAAACTCACTGTAGGTTGTAAGTGCCCAGCCGTCCAACAACAGAACAATTTGCAGCGTTTCTCTCGGTAGCTGTGAGCCACAGGGTCCGTTCATAGTTGTTTGTCTGGAATGACGGACAAACCCCTTTTCTTACTGGGACAGACTGGGTAGCGTAGGGGTTGGCCGACCTCTTCTCATAATATCCAACTTTTAAAGAAACATAATATCCAACTTTTCATGAAACTTTTCATGTCTTGAAAATGGCGTGGAAAGTATATTTGCAACCAGAGCAATCTCTTCTCCTCCTCAGCCATTATGGGTTAAAAATACAGCAATAGTTGTTGGATCTCCGGTTTTGTTTGACCTTCTGCAAACTGCCGCCTTTCCAGCTCTAGTAGTGCTTATGATCCAGTCACAGGACACGTACATGTCCAGTTTGCGTAAGACCTTCTAGCTAGCCCTGGAATGCAGAATTGAGATCTGATTGGCCATTGAAACTGACTGTGTCTGTGTCTACTTACAGTGAACAGGAAGGTCCCAAGATGGCGGCATGAGAGGCAGTGCTTTTAGAAGGCTCTGATACAGTGCTGTGCGGTGAGGTTTGTGGCTGGTGAGGGAACTGATGTCATCACAATCAGATTTACAAACATATAAACCAGTGTCAGTACATTTGGCCCGGGTCAGTTTCTCTCCCAGTGACTTGGTACCAGAATAAAAAGAATTTCAACATAACGTTCCGAAGTCGGTATGAAATAGCTCTAATAGTATGAAATAAAAAGCTGGTTTTATATTGTTTTTTATCCTTACTCTGTTCACCCCCCCCTCCCCCCATTTTCATGGATTGAAGTCATTAAATTTCTCACCATTTCGTATCACTCTGCTTGAAAAGAGCGAGCCTTTCGTCCCGTCGTCTGGAGCAAATCATTTAGCTCCTTTAGCGTTGGTCTTCCTTTAATTATAAACCTCCTGATTCGACTGAAAGTCCAGTTTAGAAAACTGCTTGAGCTTTATATGTAATCTCTCCCTCCATTTAAAAAGTAAGGCCAGACAAGAAAAAAAAGTGAATTACTAGACTTGCTAACTCTAAATTGTAGTTTGCGGCCCTTATTGTGCGGGAGTTGCAAGAATCTCTGGGCTCATGAGCGCCCCCTAACATGAGAGCAACTGCACTGCGCGCCTCACCCGGCGCCTTTTCACAGCCCAACAGTCCAAAAAAAAAAACATTTCAAAGTTAAATAGAAAATACTTTATAGTACAAATCATTGGATAAATATAACCATTTCATTAATTTATTTCTGTGTGATGACAGGGGAGGCACCTGCCTCATCTGACCGCACGAACTTATATTTTTTGGCAAGTTGTCAACCCAGTCATACCACAATAGCCCTATTTCTATTTTGCAAGACTTAATTGTGTTTTTGTCTAACTTATGTTTCAACTTAAGTTTACAGTTTTTGTCTTTTTTTCTTGACTTTCGGCTCTCCGTGAAGCCCGTGACGACGAAAAGTTATTGAGGAGATTGAACTGGACGACACTACATCCAATGAAGACACTTTATCCAAGGTGATCAGCCTGAACTGGGACCACACAACGGTTTTAAAATAACAGATCCAAAAGGAGCAAGGACAAGATGACCATCTGCAAAGGAAGGCACGGTCAACGCCATGCTCCAGGCGGTACAGGTGCTCAGAAAATGGATGACCAAAATCAGCGTTTCATAAATTCTGAAAAGAGGATTGAAGAAAACACAGCTGGTATTGAGAAGAACAAAAAGGACCTTATGGAGCTTCAGTCTGATGTCAATCTACAGAAAGAGAGAATGCAACCGTGCGGAGTGCTTGTGATGAATATTACCACTACAAGAGGAGATGGAATCTGTGTTTGGCTGGTTTACCAAATATGGATAACGAGAATGTGCAGGAGACTCTGATAGGATCCTGACACGGGTTGTCCCACTGTCTGTGGATCAGCTGCGTGACACTGTAGACACCGTGCATCAGATTGAAGAAGGAGACGGCTGCCACCTCTAACCGCGCTCCCCCGAGCTATTTTCATTCAGTTTGGGAATGTGAAGTTGTGTGGGATGAGTTTGGAGAAATCAAAGGATGCCAAGGTTTGCAAGGATTTTCACATCAGCTTGAAGGAAGATTTTTCCCCTGGCGCCGCACATGCCAAGCTGTGGCCGCTGGTTCAAGAAGCCCGGAGGAAGCATGCCTACCTGAAGGGGGACTATGCGTTGATTGACAGCAAAAGAGTGGGCCCTGATTAACTTTTATTAATCTCAATTCAATTCAATGTATTTTTGTAGAGCCCAAAATCACGACAGCAGTCGCCTCTTAGGGCTGAACATGATAGTTGATTAACCAACAGAATTAGAAAATCAACAATGAAACAGAAACAGGCAAAAATCAAATTAATCAACAAAAAACAAGCACAATGAATAACTGTTCCAGACACATCCCCTGTCCTTAACCCCCCTCCTTCTCTCGCAAGGAAAAACTCTAAAAACCCAGTGGGCAAAAGAGAAACCTTGAGGAGAACCACAGTGAAGGATAGATCCACCTCCCATGGACGGAGCGGCTTTAGATGTGTCCAGGACTAAGAATCTAATCTCAATTACAAAGGTTGTGTTCTCACCTATATGAGCTTTAGCATTTTACCACGAAGTTAGTGGCTAGTATGGTTACTCGTTCTTGCGCTTCTCTTCCTGTTATATTTTGCGCACTTGAAAGTTTTGACATACTGGTTATGGTTATCCTTATTGTCCTTAATGCAAGGGGACTGAAAAACAACACAAAACATAGACAATTTTTATTTTTGTAAAGAACAGAAAGTAAACTGTATTTTTTTTTTTTTTTTTTTTTTTTTTTTGCAAGAGTCTCATTTGAAAAAGAGGACACAGTTTTGGAAACTTCAATGGGGGACTCTGTTTAGGTCAGTCATGGACATCTCATTCAGCTGAGCCATGATTTTGTTTTATAGGTTCAAGATTCAATATTGGATCTAAAAGTGACACAGATGGACATAGGCCTCCATGGCTGTAAGTAGAAAGTGGATAATGTTAAATTGATCTTATTATCCTGTTTATGGTTATAACAACAAGCTCTCAACACGACATTTTATGCAGATCTATGCAGGAAGATTAACCATGGAGGCTGGTATATTCTTGAGATGAGGTGAGGTGACTGTCATTTGGTTCCAGACAACACAGTGGACTGCCTTCCCTCTAGAGGGAAGTATAACTCCTTTGATGACACTTTCATTGCCCTGAATTCCTAACACAAATCTATCTTGGCTGCTAGAAAGTTAAGAAACAATGGTAAAAGGGCAATACATCTGTTTGAATGCCAAGCCAACAACAGTCAACGCTCTCTAAGGCTGGACTACTGGTTCATATCCCTTAACAAATGGCTCATACATAGATCACAATGTCAATCCTCTAACCCTCTCGTCTAACATACACTGTGCAGTGACCCTTACTCTTACTCTAAATGCATAACAATATCTCCAACAAACCTTAGCTTGGACATTTTAACAGAAATCTTTTGGTTAAAACAAAAACTTTTGTATTGAAATTTAAGAGCTTGTTGTTGAAATACTTCTGTAGACTCCACACCTCTAAACAAGTTGGAATGGTTTCAAATTCAAAGTTAGAGAAAACGTATTACAAATTGGTAAGCTCTTTGTGCAACAAAAAATATCCCAACAAGAATGAAAGTGTTACCTCTATAAAGTAACTTGTTCCAAAGCAGTGTTATCGAAC
>JAIEZT010001213.1:0-18739 GCA_019594935.1 Periophthalmus modestus | reverse complement strand
AAACATGCTAAAGTTTCCTGTGTCGCTTCAAAGTACTGAGGGACTGATGATAGTGTGGTGATGGTGGGCTAAAATTACACAGTATTTTATTGTGCGTAAAACCCAGTTGAAGTATATCAGAACAAATGCCTAAACTCTCTCCATGAAGCATAACTCACTATCTACTTCATTCATCACACAGTTAGCTATAGTTGTCATGAAAATACAACTTTATTCTCATAATATTTCAACTTTCTTCTCATAGTACTATGACTTTATTCTTATGAACATTATGGCTTTTTCAGGCTTAAACCATTCTTGTAAAATTACGTCCTCTTAATGTCAAAATGCTACAATTGTTTATTCTCGTTGCGCCTGCATATTTATTTTATTTAACTGATCCTTATACCTCGTCGTATTCAGGAGATGCTTATTGTGCTGACTTGAATACAATACGCAGAGGATCGTTCGGACTGAACCACCCGCACCCCCATATTTGGGTGTTAAGTAGCCTAAGTAAGTAGCCAAATGTAATTTTACTTGTATTAAACCAAAAAAGTACAATATGGGTGTTGCACTCCTTTTATATATCACACATATGGCAATAATGGTGACGTTGCTATAATAGTATGATAACATATTTCTGATTGCAAGCCCCATCAACTAAATACAATTATGGAATCAATATATGTTTTGCTGTTTATTAAGTAATATGTGAAATGGGTTCTTCAGAGCTCACCAAGACCAGTGTTTGATTAAATGTGCAAAACTGACATTACAGGTTAAGAGATCAAACTTGGGTGATTCCTAAGTAAAATATAGAAATTATAGCCACATTGTAATCATTTGTTCATAGTGCTGTGTTATGAGCGAATAGTTGCACACAGCTCGTGGGGTGATGGGGGTGAGAGTGAAACCCACACATGGGGTCAACACTAAATCCTCCTCTCGAAACTCCGGGTGCAGGGCTGAAGCGAATGCGCTGGAGAAGCATAGTGAAGATGAGGAACAACTCCATCTTGACCAGTCCCTCCTCCCGAGACACATCCTACGACCTGCAAAACCATTCCAGCTTCAGTATATTTATTACAACTGAAATTTGTCCCCAAATACAATGTATTTGTTCTTTACCAGAACAGAAAAGGGCAGAAAAGCATCTCTCTTGCGGAATTTACCATCTTTGTCCAGAAATGAGATGGGTTGAAAAGTGTGGGCTTTCCATTCATTCTCATCTCATCATACAGCACAGAAGTGAGCAGAGGAATTACAACTGTATCCTAGAGACAATCATTTTGTAAAGTATGAGGTTTGTTTTTTTGGATCATCACAACTACAAATATCACACCGTTGATTGAAGTAGCCCTGAAAGGTAACATCTCTGCTGGTTTTGTGAGGATGGGCCATAGGTACAATGTTGGCAAGTCTCTGTGTCTCATGTATTGACTGCATCAGTGTAGTGTAGGTTTTTCCGATCTTCAACACAGATTTGGCGACTTCCTACTTCTCTGTCGAGCTCTCGCTGGACCTGACCTGTAGACACATCACAAGGGTAAGGTGTAAAGGTGCACTATGTAAACATTTCTGGTGGAGGTCCTACTTCCTCTATGTTTCCATGGGTGCTTGCCTTTGTTTAGAACAGGAGTCAGCAACTTAACCCCCAAAGAGCCATTTGGACTCGGTTTACATGAAAAAAAAAAAAAAGCACTGGGAGCCGCAATTTTTTTTTAACATCTAAATTGAAGATAACACTGTATATATATGTTTGTTTTTTTTTTACTCTTATGCTTTGCTTAAACAACTAAAGTATGTGGTTATGACAGGGGTCCCCAACCTTTTTTGCACCACGGACCTGAATAATGTAGGTTTTATTTTTTGCACAGACCGGTCTGCTACACGCGGCAGATAAATATGGCAAAAATAAGTTAAGTGCATTAAAAATACACCTCACCATACCACTGAACCAGTGGGAGTTCTGCGCCTGTTTCTTTGCGATGAGGTGGTCCCATTCAGGAGTGATGGGAGACAATGACACCTGCAGTGTGTTTATGTCCAGTCTGGTCCGTAATTTTCTTTGAAAAAAAACTCTAAAGGCTTATCTTTTAATCCAGGTGCTTAGTCTCCATGTGCCAAAGCAGTTTTGAAGCCTTCATTGCCTCATTCACTTTTCCGCATATTACGCAGAGCCGACTCGGCGCATGAGAGTCACCTGTAGCGACAAACCCATATTTTAAGTAGCTCTCCAAAGACTTTTGTCTCATTTTCACTAGCTTGTGGGTGTACTTTTGGGTGACGTGTCTGATGTATTATACATCATCGCGGAGGACAAGAGCAGATCTAGCACAGATATAATATACTCGCGTTATATCAAATGGATTTCTGTGGGAGATTCCTCTCAGGATTTTCTGTATATATCTACAGACGAGCTTATTAGCGTGTCATTAGGGATGGTCCAAAGTTACATCAGAGAAGATGCAGGCGTAAAATTAACCTTTTTTTTTTTTTTACTGTTACTACAAATCGATGCTGTGTCTTTCAGGACTGTGAGCTGTGTGTGTGAGGTGTGAGCGCTAACTGTTTGTTTTTAACATAGTTCCACAAGTGTGACGCTTATTTTGAGTGACGAAAAATATAAAATATAATTTTATATTTTAATATTTCAACATTACAATAATTTTCCATTTAAAAAAGAACACAAATAAAACACTTAAATTGAATACTTATCATTTATTTTCCCAAGCTACACGGAGCTGCAGTATAAGGATGAAAGAGCCGCAAGCAGCTCCAGAGACGTGGGTTGCCAACCCCCTGGTCTAGAATATCCCACAGTATGGCATTAAACATGTCTTATGTATTCAACTACACATTTCATTACTCGAAATATCTTTGGAAAAAAGGGCGCTCTGTGAGTGTGGGAGTATTTCCACAAATCTGATCCGGTGGTGCCACTTTGTCTCGGTGAAAGAAAATACACAAGCTTAATATCATATTGATGGTCTGCTTCAACAAGCAGAAAGCAATAACTAAAACTCAAAGAGGCTCCTGGTTCTTACTTTGGATGTCTGGATATTTGGCCATAAATAGTAACGCCCATCTGATTGTAGCTGCAGTGGTGTCTGTGCCAGCTCCAAACAAGTTGGTTATTGAGTATATCAGATTCTTCTCATGGTACTGGGTCTTCAAATTCTGTAAATCCTTTTGGAATGTTGGAATAGAAAAGTTGTTTATTAACAATGAAATGTAGTTTTTCTAGAAATGCTGGTACAACCTCCTCGTTCCTCTTTTGCATCAGAAAACGGTCAACAAAGCCGCGGCACAGCTCAGGGGTTAATGTCTCTTTCAAACATTTATCAAGTTTTGAATATCACTGATGTTTTCAGCAGCATTTGTCCAAATCTTCTTCCGTTTGTTTATCCAATAGAACAGCCTGGGAAACATGTTATACAACTGCAATGCAAAAAAAAAAAAAAAAAAAAAAAAAAAAAAATCATAAATAGTTTGGGCTTGTTACTTAAATTATTTTACACAAATCGCCACCATTAGGCTATAAATAAATGTTTAAGAGGTGGACACAGTGACTGACAATAGTGGTGGTAGCCTTAATATAGGAATAAAGGTGTGGGTTAACCAAGGCAAGTTCCAATGCTATGTCTTATTAAATAGCTGAGAATAAAATTACCTGGACTGATACAGAACCTAAAAGCTGAAAGTTTTCACAGACTCTTGCCACCATGTTTTTGAACCTGGATCGTCATATTCAAACCTGCTGCCATAAACAATTGATGAGATTATGTTAGATGTGGCATAGTTCACTAGCCGTGTTGTATCAAATGGCTTTCCTGCAAGATCATAAATGACACTTAGCATGTGTTCATAGTTTGTGAGAGCAGAGAGTAAGTCTCAATACCTTTATGCTTTTCAAACTCCTCAATCAGGTAGTGGCACTCCTCAACAATTTTATCCTCTGCCAGTCTTTTGCCCATCCCAAAGTCTCTCAATGTAGTGAGTGCAAACCTTCTCATCTCCTTCCATGTTTCTCCATTGACAAAAATAATCCCTGAAATTAGCATGTCCAATTAAAGAGGTTTAATTTAATAAGATACAAAATGTTTATGTATTTAGGCAAAGTGTAACTCCTACCATGATCCTGAGTTATATCATGTAAGATTTTAGGAATGTCTCTGTCACCAAACTCCTCAGCAAATCCAACCAGAGCCTCTTTGACGGTTTTAAATCCAGCCAGCACAACCACTTTGTTTGGTCCAAGGTAGACTGTGAAGATACTCCCATATTTCCTTGACATCTAAGGAGACATAATATTTAATTCAGAATGAAGAGATTAACACATTGTCTGCAACATAAATGTTAAATGTACCTCATGAAGGGTGACAAAGGGTCTCTTTAGATCAAGCTGCAACAGGTTGCCAAGCAGCGGCCAAGGCCTTGGTCCTGGTGGCTCTTTCCTCGATTCCCCATCTGAGAGACTCTTATTTAATATGTACAGAAGTAGGATGAGAGCTATAGTCCCCAACAGGGAGGTGGGACTGAAGAAGTTTAAAGAATAATCCATCAGGATAGAGGCTTTGCTGCTGCTGCTGCTGGTAATGGTCAGGCTGCTTTGTGAAAACAAATGCAGAATATCCATGTCAGATCTATCCGCGCCCATTACAACACAACAAAGAGCCTGGGGAACTGAATCATGTCGCCACAGGAACAAAAATACAAGCTGAAATGTGATTTCATTATGTTGCAGTAAATATGTGAATCATTAGAAAGCTGTAGACTACTAATACTATGTAAACCAGGGCAAAGGTGGTCCACCCTCGCCTATATAAAATATAGCAGAGGTGGGACCAAGTCCTTGTCAAGTCGCAAGTCAAAAACAGCCAAGTCCAAATCCTCTGTTCTGAGCTTTAATTTTAAGTCTTGGAACCAAAGTATTAGTATACACTTTTTTATTAAAAAATTAGTCACAGTGACAGAGGTATAATATACAAATCTCACAGTATTTACTGTAATTTATTGCTAATAGAATTGTAGACATGCTACTTTTTTCCATAGTGAAAATCATTACTGTCATAAACCAAATTACATTTTGAAGGTGCTTAATAACATTTTATTTTGTTATTTCGTCATGTAGTCAGCACTGAAATGCAGCAAAGGATATTTAGTTCCCTCTGTGTTTTAACTGTTGCTGCAAAGAATGAATTACAAGCTCCACTGCATGAATGCAGTTTAATGTGACAGTTGCCAATTTGTTGTAATACATTTAATGATACAATAAAAGTTGTTACATCCCTAGTGACCAATAGAGCAGTGGGGAGAGACACATTCTAGTTTTTTTCCTGTAAAATTAAGCCACAAAAGTATAATCTGAACAGAAATGTGTTTTTTTTTAGAAGCATCAAACTCATCTCAGGTTACAGGGGCTCGAATCTGAGTGAAATCCAGAGTCATTGGCCTTCAACTCAAAAGTCGAGTCCATTTTAACAACTCAAGTCTCAAGACTTCAAAATAATGACCAGTCCAAGTCACAACTTGCCAGTCCTCACCTCTGGAATATAGTGTCAGTATTGTTTGTAATGTGATGTAGGTAAGAAATTCAACTCTAACTTAGTATGCTTTTTCAGTTAGGGAAATACATACTTGTAAGTTACAAGTAGGTATTTCCTAACAAGTTGTAACAATAGCCCATTTTGTCACCTAGAAAAACAGCACCTTTCACTATAAGCACTTTGAATTGCACGCACACATTAATAGCCCACAGTACTTTAAACAATATTGGCACTTTAAAAATGACAGTTTGCACAAAAGGATTTTAAAATGTTCTTTTTAAATTGTCTGCTTTTACCCAGTTTTAGATCTGGAGGCACAGTAGCACTTTAATTGAAACTGTGTGTCCGGGAGGGGATAGAAGACAAGGTTAACGGCTAATTAAATTGGACAAGTGCAATATGACTGCAATAACATGTTTAAGAATGTTTTGAAGTAGTGATGGGTCCAGCAACACTGATGCGCCGGCGCATGTGTCGAGCTTGTACAGCGAAGCCCCGTATCGATGCGCGTATCGCTTTAAGAAAAAGTCACGTGAGCGATACAACTGCTATTTCGCTCATCTCCGACGCGCCAAACTGTGTTTGAGATACTGTGTGCGTCTGACATGCACTGATTACTGATCCGTCTTCAACGAAGTTGTCCTTGGTCAGAAGGAACAGGCAAACTCCACTTGTACAGTGCAGGGATGTTTATTTAGGAGGAGGAAGCGGGTGATATCAGGGAATATTACACAAGTAGTTTCATGGGAGTGTATGCATGTATGTGTGCGCGTGTGTGTGTGGTTATCTGTAAAGAAGACAAAGGTGTATATATACATTAGCAACACAAGAAACACCAATAAACTATACAGTGCAATGAATAAAGAAAAATCACATGCTATTACACAAAGGGACCACAGAGCGGTGCTCCAACACAGAACGTACACGCAAAAACTTAAGTGTTCGTATAAATGCAATAATGAAGAAATGGGCAGAACTGTACAAAATGGTAAGTAATTCATTATTATTAATTAATTACAGGAAGATGCAGGGAGAATTTGGCTGTTGCACAAGGACGGACAGTGGGTGGACACAAATGAAGCGCTGTTGCGCGGTAATTGCACGTGGAGCACATCAAACGATAAAAAAAAAAAAAAAATACACATTTGTAAACTGGCAAACTACAACATTCATACCAAATTACAAACAATACTTACACCGTATGAACGCACACAGTACTCATACACACAAGATAAGGCAGGAGGACGACCTGTGAACAACACGAGGCTCTGCTCCTAACACCGTACTAACTCTGCACTGAACTCACGGGCCACAGGCCTTTTGGAACTACACTAATAACAGGTGCATCATGGGGATGCAGTCCAGCGGACTTCTAAAAAAAAAAAAAGTTAAAAAGTCAGAGCGGCGCGAATCTGGCGTTGACGCGGCGCGTCTTGAGCCTTTCAGTTGAAAAAGCTGAACTTTTTGTCATTTGATGAGCAGCCTCAAACAGTCAGAGACTACCTCCTGTGAAAAAGCGACGTCATTATCCGGAAAAAAAAGCAGCAAAGAAAGACATCAGCCGCAAAGTAGCGGCACCTTAATTATGCGGGGCGCACCGGGAAGCATAAAGGCTAGTCACGGACTAGACGTGCCGCAGAGTCGATCACATACGTTGATGGGTTTTATGTAATAAATCACTCTAAATCACTAAAATCACTCTCTCACCCTGGTCTGCAGCATTCACAAAGACACAGGGAAAACAAAACATCCAAAGACACTGGCAGACCACAACGGACGCTCTGGGTTGCGTGTCCAGAAGAGGGTCCATGACGCGCGTCGGAGGCGTCTGCCCTCAAATGTAAAGGCGTCCAGCATGTTCTTGACGCCCCGGTGTTTCAGAGTCATACTGCTAGCATCGAACATGTATGTAAAGTTGGCTGAACACATTCTGTACTGTACAGGAGACATGGCACGTCCCTGAGCCAGTCGGGCCACAGAACAAACGCCTTCATACACTAACAAAAAAAATAAAATCCACGAAACAGCGAGACCACGAAAAGTGAACCGTGATATAGTGAGGGACCCCTGTAATACCATTGGAAATACAATAACTTATAATTAATTATAAAATTGAAAATGTGTGGACTAAGGATTTGGATGCAGTAATGGAGAATGACGACTGGAAAAGAATATGGAACACAATTACTTACTCATCAAAAAATCCAAACCATCAGATACTGCACTTTAACTTTCTACATAGAACTTATTTAACCCCCCAAAAAGAGTTACTTGATGAAGCTCACTTCTTCTCCATATTGTGATAAATGTTCAGACGCGATTGGTACTTTTATCCATATGTTTTGGGACTGTAAAGACGTCAATATATTCTGGAAAACGGTACATTCTTATTTAACTAAAATGTAAAAAAAAAAAGATTTTTGTTTTTCCCCATTTATCTTTTTTAATGAATGATTTTTCAAAAATGATTAAATTGGTCCTTTTTTTCACAAAAAAATACTACTGGCAGGGTTGACAGCTGCGAAAAAACTTCTGGCTCTTCGCTGGCAACATCCAACAACTTGACTCCTAGTCACTGGATCAACACCTTTCGTTATATCATTACATGGAACTATCAGTAGCTAAAATGCATGGAGCCAAAACAAAAACTATCTCATTATGGAGTAAAAACTTTATTAGAACTGGACAATCTTAAATAAGTAAATTTCATTAACTGTGAACTAAGTGGAAGAGATATTATAAAGCAAATATTCTGTTAAATAAAAGGTATCTATGTATGTATGTATATATGTGTATCCTATGTATGTGTATATATATATGTTTATATATGTGTATATGTATGTGTGTATGCATGTATATATGTATATGTGTATGTATGTATGTATGTATGTATGTATGTATGTATGTATGTATATGTGTATATGTATATATATATATATATATATATATGTATATATATATATATGTATATGTATATATATATATATATATATATATATATATATATATATATATATATATATATATATATGTGTGTGTGTGTGTGTGTGTGTATGTGTATGTTTATATAATAATGTATAGGGGTATAGAAACACATACATAGTGTGCAAGTATATGTTTTATGGAATAGGTGTGTGCATATGTATGTATGCATATATGCATGGAAATTTTGTATTTAGTTTATGTATTTTTTTTTTTTATATAAGCGTATGTGTGCATACACCCAAAAAATATTTTGATATTGTGCATGCGGAGCCCAGGGTGGGGGGTGGGTTATCACCATGAGCTCGGGACCAGGGTTTTTTTTTTTTTTTGGTTTTTTTTTTTTTTGGAGGGGGGGGTATTTTTGCTTTTGTCCTGTTTATTTATTTTGTTTATTTTATTTTTTGTTATTATGTAAACAATAAAAATTTGATCACAAAAAAAAAGGAAATACAATAGCTTAAATAATATTCTGCACACAAGTATGACTAGGTCATTGAATCAGTGTGTCTTGCGAGTGTCAACTAAATTGCCTGCAATGATGTACACCTTAAGATTCAACAGATGTCAGTATAGAACAGAGCAACACTGTACCGACACAGTATCAATGCAGTTTGGTAAATGTGCCGAAACGCTTCATGAGGCCTCATCTACCCATCACAATTAGTGTTTGTGTGTATTGTGTAATTTGTAGTGTTTTAGTGGAACAGTGTTTAAAAAAATGTTGAACTTACCTCCTGTATCTTGTTTATTTCAAAGAGGTCCCCAGGGCAACAAGATCCCTTTAAAAAGCTTCCGGGGCAGGACCAAAACGGGAAATATGTGGGGGAGAAATATTGAGCATTTTTAATGGTTTATGGATTTTAAGTATATTTGGTGTTTGGTTTTAGGGTTTATGTATATATTACTATATAAAGTGTATGTGGTTTATTGGTTTATTTGTTTTTATGAAGGTTAGAGTTTAAAAAGCTAATGTTATTTTATAAAACACCCCTGATACTTAACAATAGTTCAATCCAATCAGTAGGACAGTATAAAAGGTGCCGAAACAATCATACTATGTTCTGCTGCTGGAGGATACTGTGCTCCTCTAACCTCCATTGCACAACGCACTTTGATAATCGATGAAAAAGAAATCAAAATTGTGGACCACACCCCTGCTGCTGTCTTCTGTCCACATCCTACTGCTAACGGCCAGTCTACATTACAATACTTTGTCTTTTCGTGATGGAACAGAAAGTCTGAAAGCAACTGGACAAACCAGTCTGAGAAAGAGAGAATAGGAAGTCAATTCAACTATTGTGACCAACACTGTGAAGAGAACAGAAAACCATGCTGACTGTGGCTGTAGAAATTATCAAAAAAAAAAAACTCCACAAACTGTTTACTGCTTGGTTCAAATCTGTCTCTGGAAATAACAACATTTGCGATCTTCTACGAATGTGGGTACCTCCTGGGCACACAGCCAACTTCTTCTTAAAACCATGTTGGTCTGTGATACAGCACTGACACCCTGAGGTATCACCCATTATGTCCCTCCCCAACAAGGAGTATCATCGACGCAACAATGTACAGAAAGAGTAAAAATGTCAAATTAAAAATTTTTAAGATGCTGGTTTGGTCACCTGCACAGATTGTGGCAGCCTATGTGGATTTGAATGTTGTCCGGTAGACTTTCTAGCTGATCTCTTTGGCTCAGTAAATAAAGGAATGCCAATTTCCTTAATGAAATGGCCTGAAAAAAACCTCAACACCAGACAACACTTCATCATTCACCGTTAAAACAGTTACAGTATTATCATTGTTTAACTCTTTCTTTCTTGTTGTTCTTTCCTTTACAAAGATCAGTCGTTCTGGTCCCTTTGCAGAAAAACAGCCCCAAAGCATGATGTTTCCACTCTCATGCTTCACAGTTCTTTGGATGCAAATCAGAATCCTTTCTCTATCAAACACGGCAAGTTGAGTTAAGTTTTTACCAAAAAGTTCTATTTTGGTTTCATCTGACCATATGACATTCTCTTCTGGATCATTGAAATGCTCTCTAGCAAACTTCAGATGGGCCTGGACATGCACTGGCACTGCAGGATTTGAATCCCTGGCGGTTTCACTAAATAGCTTTGAGCTAGAGTTAGAAAACTTAGATCAAATGCAGAGGTTAGCAGAAAACACAAGACTTTATCAAACTCACATTCAGTTTTATCAGGTGCCAAAGATCAACAACTTGTTGATCTTTTTTATTGCCATTGCATCAATAAGCACAGCAGAAAAAAACTCAAGTTTAGCTAATTTGAATACCAACAATAAACTTGCCTTGGTATTTGACTCTTGAATCGCTGTTTGCCGGTGAAAAAATGTTACTGGGTCTGTAAATTGGCTGCCAGCCTCTGAGCTGTAGCCGCACGTTCCTGCGCTGACTACTTGCTAGCGTAGTTGGCATACTTTGTAGCGTGACGGCTGATATTGCACTCTTTGAAAACCGCAACAGTTTCTTGGAATATTAGGCATACAGCCTTTGATCGGACTTCAGTAGAAAAAAATATTTCCTTGTCAGCACTCACTATCTTGATAAGCTCATTTTTGCAGAAATGCTGATAAGAGAATAAGAGACTAATACACGCAAACAAGGTTGATGCATCTTTTGGGGAAACGTTGGCATTACAGGGGAAAGGTAAATTGAACAAGGTTTACCTGAACCTTTTTAATATATTTGGTCACAATCGGGAGGCCAGATTAATAAACCCAAAGGGCCATGTGTGGCCCCCGGGCCGTAGTTTGCGCACCCCTGTTAAAAACGTACTTTTCATTGTGAGCTCCATCTCCCTGGGTGCCGCTGAGCTGCAGGTCCACTTGAGTGTCTTCAAAATTTTTAAACTCACTGTAGGTTGTAAGTGCCCAGCCGTCCAACAACAGAACAATTTGCAGCGTTTCTCGGTAGCTGTGAGCCACAGGGTCCGTTCATAGTTGTTTGTCTGGAAATGACGGACAAACCCCTTTTCTTACTGGGACAGACTGGGTAGCGTAGGGGTTGGCCGACCTCTTCTCATAATATCCAACTTTTAAAGAACATAATATCCAACTTTTCATGAAACTTTTCATGTCTTGAAAATGGCGTGGAAAGTATATTTGCAACCAGAGCAATCTCTTCTCCTCCTTCAGCCATTATGGGTTTAAAAATACAGCAATAGTTGTTGGATCTCCGGTTTAGTTTGACCTTCTGCAAACTGCCGCCTTTCCAGCTCTAGTAGTGCTTATGATCCAGTCACAGGACACGTACATGTCCAGTTTGCGTAAGACCTTCTAGCTAGCCCTGGAATGCAGAATTGAGATCTGATTGGCCCATTGAAACTGACTGTGTCTGTGTCTACTTACAGTGAACAGGAGAGAGGTCCCAAGATGGCGGCATGAGAGGCAGTGCTTTTAGAAGGCTCTGATACAGTGCTGTGCGGTGAGGTTTGTGGCTGGTGAGGAACTGATGTCATCACAATCAGATTTACAAACATATAAACCAGGTGTCAGTACATTTGGCCCCGGGTCAGTTTCTCTCCCAGTGACTTGGTACCAGAATAAAAAAGAATTTCAACATAACGTTCCGAAGTCGGTATGAAATAGCTCTAATAGTATGAAATAAAAAGCTGGTTTTATATTGTTTTTTATCCTTACTCTGTTTCCCCAATTTTCAATGGATTGAAGTCATTAAATTTCTCACCATTTCGTATCACTCTGCTTGAAAAGAGCGAGCCTTTCGTCCCGTCGTCTGGAGCAAATCATTTAGCTCCTTTAGCGTTGGTCTTCCTTTAATTATAACCTCCTGATTCGACTGAAAGTCCAGTTTAGAAAACTGCTTGAGCTTTAATATGTAATCTCCCTCCATTTAAAAAGTAAGGCCAGACAAGAAAAAAAAAGTGAATTACTAGACTTGCTAACTCTAAATTGTAGTTTGCGGCCCTTATTGTGCGGGAGTTGCAAGAATCTCTGGGCTCATGAGCGCCCCCTAACATGAGGCAACTGCAACTGCGCGCCTCACCCGGCGCCTTTTCACAGCCCAACAGTCCAAAAAAAAAAACATTTCAAAGTTAAATAGAAAATAACTTTATAGTACAAATCATTGGATAAATATAACCATTTCATTAATTTATTTCTGTGTGATGACAGGTGAGGCACCTGCCTCATCTGACCGCACGAACTTATATTTTTGGCAAGTTGTCAACCCAGTCATACCACAATAGCCCTATTTCTATTTGCAAGACTTAATTGTGTTTTTGTCTAAACTTATTTTTCAACTTAAGTTACAGTTTTTGTCTTTTTTTTTTCTTGACTTTCGGCTCTCCGTGAAAGCCCGTGACGAAAAAGTTATTGAGGAGATTGAACTGGACGACACTACATCCAATGAAGACACTTTATCCAAGGTGGATCAGCTGAACTGGGACCACACAACGGTTTAAAATAACAGATCCAAAAGGAGCAAGGTACAAGATGACCATCTGCAAAGGAAGGCACGGTCAACGCCATGCTCCAGGCGGTACAGGTGCTCAGAAAATGGATGACCAAAATCAGCGTTTCATAAATTCTGAAAAGAGGATTGAAGAAAAACACAGCTGGTATTGAGAAGAACAAAAAGGACCTTATGGAGCTTCAGTCTGATGTCAATCTACAGAAAAGAGAGAATGCAATCGTGCGGAGTGCTTGTGATGAATATTACCACTACAAGAGGAGATGGAATCTGTGTTTGGCTGGTTTACCAAATATGGATAACGAGAATGTGCAGGAGACTCTGATAGGATCCTGACACGGGTTGTCCCACTGTCTGTGGATCAGCTGCGTGACACTGTAGACACCGTGCATCAGATTGGAAAGAAGGAGACGGCTGCCACCTCTAACCGCGCTCCCCGAGCTATTTTCATTCAGTTGGAAATGTGAATTGTGTGGGATGAAGTTTGGAAGAAATCAAAGGATGCCAAGGTTTGCAAGGATTTTCACATCAGCTTCAAGGAAGATTTTTCCACTGCGCCGCACATGCCAAGCTGTGGCCGCTGGTTCAAGAAGCCCGGAGGAAGCACGCCTACCTGAAGGGGGACTATGCGTTGATTGACAGCAAAAGAGTGGGCCCTGATTAACTTTTATTAATCTCAATTCAATTCAATGTATTTTTGTAGAGCCCAAAATCACGACAGCAGTCGCCTCTTAGGGCTGAACATGAGAGTTGATTAACCAACAGAATTAGAAAATCAACAATGAAACAGAAACAGACAAGCAAATTAATCAACAGAAAACAAAGCAATGAATAACTGTTCCAGAACATCCCCTGTCCTTAGACCCTCCTTCTCGGCAAGGAAAAACTCTAAAAACCCAGTGGGAAAGGAGAAACCTTGAGGAGAACCACAGTGAAGGAGAGATCCACTCCCATGGACGGACAGGCTTTAGATGTGTCCAGGACTAAGAATCTAATCTCAATTACAAAGGTTGTGTTCTCACCTATATGAGCTTTAGCATTTTACCACGAAGTTAGTGGCTAGTATGGTTACTCATTCTTGCGCTTCTTTCCTGTTATATTTGCGCACTTGAAAGTTTTGACATACTGGTTATGTTATCCTTATTGTCCTTAAATGCAAGGGGACTGAAAAACAACACAAAACATAAGACAATTTTTATTTTTTGTAAAGAACAGAAAGTAAACTGTATTTTTTTTTTTTTTTTTTTTTTTTTTTGCAAGAGTCTCATTTTGAAAAAGAGGACACAGTTTTGGAAACTTCAATGGGGGGACTCTGTTTTATGTCAGTCATGGGACATCTCATTCAGCTGAGGCCATGATTTTGTTTTATAGGTTTCAAGATTCAATATTGGATCATAAAAGTGACACAGATGGACATAGGCTCATGGCTGTAGTAGAAGTGGATAATGTTAAATTGATCTTATTATCTGTTTATGGTTATAACAACAAAGCTCTCAACAAGACATTTTATGCAGATCTAGGCAGGAAGATTAACCAATGGAGGCTGGTATATTCTTGAGATGAGGTGAGGTGACTGTCATTTGGTTCCAGACAACACAGTGGACTGCCTTCCCTCTAGAGGGAAGTATAACTCCTTTGATGACACTTTCATTGCCCTGAATTCTAACACAAATCTAGTTGACTGCTAGAAGTTAAGAAACAATGGTAAAGGGCAATACATCTGGTTTAATGCAGCCAACAACAGTCAACGCTCTAGGCTGGACTACTGGTTCATTCCTTACAAATGAGCTCATAATATATCACAATGTCAAATCTCTACCTCTCGTCTAACAGACCACTGTGCAGTGACCCTTACTGTTACTCTAAATGATAACATATCTCCACCAACCTTAGCTTGGAAATTTAACAGTAATCTTTTGGTTAACAAAAACTTTTGTATTGAAATTAAGAATCTTGTTGTTGAAATAACTTCTGTAGACTCCACACCTCTAAACAAGTGGGAATGGTTCAAATTCAAAGTTAGAGAAAACGTAATTACAATTGGGAAGCTCTTTGTGCAACAAAAAAGAGCCCAACAAAATGAAAGTGTTACCTCTATTAATAACTTGTTCCAAAGCAGTGTTATCGAACAAAGAAAGAGTCCAAATAGATGCCCTTAAAAGCGAACTAGACAATCTATTCTTGGAAAAAGCTCGGGGCACCTTTGTTCATTCTCAAGCTCAATAGATACTGTACATCCTTATTGAAATACTTAATTTTTGGGTAAAAAAAATTATTATGACTTTAAAAGTGATATGGACTATGATCTAATTATAGAAGAGTTGGATAAAGCAATTCATCAAATGGCTAAAGGCAAGTCATCTGGTTTAGATAGTTTAACTGTTGAATCTTATATGTATTTTTTGGAATGAAATCCACCAGTTGTTAATCAAAGCCCTTGGTGAAATTATTGCAAACCATAATCTCTCCCACCATGAAGTGTGGTCTCATTACTCTGATTCCTAAAGCCAACAAAGATAATCTTTTTATTGAAAATTGGTGGCCTATGACCCCTTTGTGTACAGACTACAAACTATTGGCTCTTACTTTTGCCAATTGTTGAAGCACTGGGCTGGCAGATATTAGTGAGTGTCAATCTGCTTTTATAAAAGGGTAAAACATTTTCACACTAGATTGATCTTGACATGCTGGACTACAGACAATTTATAGAAAATTAAAGTTTATTATTATTTCTAGGTTTTTATAAAGTGACTACCTTGAGCATGGCTTCATTATTCGACCTTGGGCTTTGGTAACATTTTTTTGTAATATCATAAAAATGTTCTATACAGATATAAATAGTTTGGTCTCTTTGGGATCAGGTGTGACTCCTAGCTTCAAGATGTCAAGAGGTATTTGCCAAGGCTCTCCGATTTTGCCAAAATAATTTATTTTGACCACCCAGATGCTTATTTTACTATTAATGAATAATCCAAATTTGCAAGGCATTCGAATTTTTGGAAAATAATTTAAGATTAGTCAATTTGTGGATGATACAGCAGTGTTTTTAAAAGACAAATCTATGGTCAGCACTGCATTAAAACTGATCCTTGCCTTCTCTGAGGCTTCAGGTCTATCTCTTAACCGTAACAAGTATGAACTGCTCCGAGTTCATTCTTGCCTGAAAAGCCCTATAGACTCCATTAGAGTCAAATCTGAGGTCAAATATTTGGGGTAACCGATTTCTAAAGATCCTGTAAAAAAAAAAAGTTAACATAGAAAAGTGTGTTGGTGGTATGAAGAGGGCTTTTGATCATTTGCTCATAAGAGATCTCACAATTTTTGGAAGAGTTGTTTTATCCAAAGCTGAAGGTGTGTCAAAGTTAATATACCCTTATCATCCTCTTTTTTATCTCAGATATAACAACATTAAAAGGCTAATTCAGTATTTTTTTTTTCAAACCATATGGAGAAATAAAACACACTACTTAAAGAGATCTCAACTGGTTAAAGAATATAAAAATGGTGGCGTAAAAGTTTTAGATTTTGAGGCCTGAACTGGATCATTCAAAACCAATTGGTCTTTTTTGCTTCACCCGATTCCATGTGGTTTCACATTCCAAGTGCCATTTTCAATAAATTTCGTGATGAAGATTTCTTATTGAGGTGCGATTTCAAAATAATCAAGATTCCATTTGCTCTGTCAAAATATCACAGTCAAATATTGTTGAAAAATGATATTCACACATAATTTCACTCCACATGGGTCGGTCCTATGGAGCAACAGGTCAGTATTAATCAATAGGAAATCAATATTCAATCCTTATTGGGTTAAAAATGGAATTCTGTTTGTAACTGATTTAATGGATTGACCGATTCAATTTCGCTTGTACAAACAGAATATCACCAAACTTGTAAAGCTATTCCAACAACATTATTAAACCAGATTCAAAATGCCATTGTTCATTCCAATGTTAAATCATCTCTACCAAGCTTAAAAATCGACCATCTCAAATTGTTAGAGAAAGCGTGTAACAACAAATTTATTACAGATGCATTCAAGTCCATAGTTTTCCATGATTATAATAAAAAAATAAATAAATCTGCCGGAAAAGGCGTTTTGAAATTGCGTTAAATTGCCAATTCCACCTAAAGTAAAAGAAGCACAATTCAATATTTGTCATAAAATTTATCCAGTTTTCTTAATAAGCGGTTCAAATTTAAGAAGTCAGGCTGTGCCTTTTGCGATTTCCATCTCTTTTTTACTTGTCCTGCATCTAATAAATTCTGGCATGACATTAGAGAGTGGTTATCGTTTAAAATCCCAAACTTCCCAAATGTCATTGTTCAATCATATTTTATATTTTGTGAACGATGTGGATAGAAATGTAATTGACAGTGTGAATATTGTTTTATTACTGGCTAAATACCATATTCACTGTTGTAAATGGAGGGACTCTACCTCCTGCTTTCAACATTTCATGGATGAATTTAAATCATTTTACTCCTCCTTGAAATTGCTTAAATCTGTCTGTGCCAAAAAAAAAAAAAAAAAAATGTATTTGATGTCTCAGGTCCTTTTGTTTTAATTTAGGTTTTGTGGTCGAGGTATGGAGTGCTCTTTCACTTCTTTTTGTGCCTTACTGAAGCTGTGTTCCCCATGTTGTTTGTTTGTATGTTATTACATCTATGTGTTTTTGTAATGAGAAAGTCTAATAAAAAAAAATATTTAAAAATCATATTCAAATTAAAAGAAAACAAAACAAACAAAAGGGGCCAGGCAAATTAAATTTGTCTGACAAGCTACACAAGCTAGCTGAAATATAACTGGATAAAAACTATGCCAGAATAGACAACAATGGAATCCACTCAACTAAGTGGATATAATATGACATAAAGAGAACAGAGAATATTTTTGTTTACATATTTATGAAAATAAAATTAATTTCTTTTAAATCAAATTCCGAGCATGTTTAGGCCAGCAGAGAAGGCCTTGCTGGCCCTGGCCGCATGCCACTGCTAAGAATAGATTTCTAAATTAGCGGACATATACGAACTACATTTTGTTTTTCAGATGAGAGCACGAGAGCATCTCTTACCTGCTGTGAGGCGCAGATAAACACCGAAGTGGAATGCTGGTGGGCGGGCACTAGAAGCAAAGAAAGAGCAGCAAGAGCAGCTGGATAGGTGGTGCAAACAGCCAGTGACAACCCAGGCCTCAAGAGGCAGAGCCGCTTATGCTGCGTAATACCACACTGAGTAGAGTATGGAGGGTGATTGTTTTAGCTCAGGGGTGGGCAAACTTTTTGACACACAGGCCACAAACATGGGTTCTAACATTTTGTTGTACCGTCGACAGGACACAGCAAAGGAAGGAAAACCTTTGAGAGAGGCCGGGCCATATATATATATATATATATATATATATATATATATATATATATATATATATATATATATATATATATATATATATATATATATATATATATATATATATATATATATATATATATATATATATATATATATATAGATAGATAGATAGATAGATAGATAGATAGATAGATAGATAGATAGAGATATAGAGATTTGGCCTGTGACATGTAGCAAAGTATGAATATGCAAGGCTCATTGTACAAATGGTTTTACAAATGTATAAATTAAATGAATAATTCATGTATTAAATTTCAGTTAAAGAAACACAGCAGAAAAACTCAAGTTTCACCTAATTTGAATGCCAGCAAAAAACTTGCTTTGGTATTTCGCTCTTGAATCGCTGTTTGCCGGTGAAAAA
>JAIEZT010001212.1:29185-50300 GCA_019594935.1 Periophthalmus modestus | reverse complement strand
AATATACAATAAAAGCACATCACCTGATTACAGCACTTTAAAGTTAATGATTAACAAAGAGCATGATAAATACACATAATGATAAATACATAATACACTCGCAAGTCAAAAACCATCTAAAACCCATGAGAACAAACTCCATGATCGACAACAATTAAGTAAACTACACATTAGAGAACTGTAAATACAGGATTAAAAACAACGCAACGCGCAACAATGTGATGAGATGAACAACTGTCCATTTTAACCCTAGAGCACGATCGCCAGGTGATTTTCACCCGAGCAAATGTATTTACATGATGCGTACTGCCCCGAAAGACGGAAAGACGGATAGAGAGGCACCAGCCCGGGAGGCCCTGCACGGCCCCCCAAGCGCAGTGCCCCCGAAAGACGGATAGACAGGCACCAGCCCGGGAGGCCCTGCACGGGCCCCAAGCGCAGTGCCCCGAAAGACGGATAGAGAGGCACCAGCCCGGGAGGCCCTGCACGGGCCCCCAAGCGCAGTGCCCCGAAAGACGGAAAGACGACGGATAGAGAGGCACCAGCCCGGGAGGCCCCTGCACGGGCCCCAAGCGCAGTGCCCCGAAAGACGGATAGACAGGCACCAGCCCCGGGAGGCCCTGCACGGGCCCCAAGCGCAGTGCCCCGAAAGACGGAAAGACGGATAGAGAGGGCACCAGCCCGGGAGGCCCTGCACGGGCCCCAAGCGCAGTGCCCCGAAAGACGGATAGACAGGCACCAGCCCGGGAGGCCCTGCACGGGCCCCAAGCGCAGTGCCCCGAAAGACGGATAGACAGGCACCAGCACCAGCCGGGAGGCCCTGCACGGGCCCCAAGCGCAGTGCCCGAAAGACGGATAGACGGATAGAGAGGCACCAGCCCGGGAGGCCCTGCATGGGCCCAAGCGCAGTGCCCCGAAAGACGGAAAGACGGATAGAGAGGCACCAGCCCGGGAGGCCCTGCACGGGCCCCAAGCGCAGTGCCCCGAAAGACGGACAGACAGGGCACCAGCCCGGGAGGCCCTGCACGGGCCCCAAGCGCAGTGCCCCGAAAGACGGAAAGACGGATAGAGAGGCACCAGCCCGGGAGGCCCTGCACGGGCCCCAAGCGCAGTGTGCCCGAAAGACGGAAAGACGGATAGAGAGGCACCAGCCCGGGAGGCCCTGCACGGGCCCCAAGCGCAGTGCCCCGAAAGACGGACAGACAGGCACCAGCCCGGGAGGGCCCTGCACGGGCCCCAAGCGCAGTGCCCCGAAAGACGGATAGACAGGGCACCAGCCCGGGAGGCCCTGCACGGGGCCCCAAGCGCAGTGTCCCGAAAGACGGATAGAGAGGCACCAGCCCGGAGGCCCTGCACGGGCCCCAAGCGCAGTGCCCCGAAAGACGGAAGACGGATAGAGAGGCACCAGCCCGGGAGGCCCTGCACGGGCCCCAAGCGCAGTGCCCGAAATACAGAAAGACGGATAGAGAGGCACCAGCCCGGGAGGCCCTGCACGGGCCCCAAGCGCAGTGCCCCGAAAGACGGAAAGACGGATAAAGAGGCACCAGCCCGGGAGGCCCTGCACGGGCCCCAAGCGCAGTGCCCCGAAATACGGAAAGACGGATAGAGAGGCACCAGCCCGGGAGGCCCTGCACGGGCCCCAAGCGCAGTGCCCCGAAAGACGGAAAGACGGATAGACAGGCACCAGCCCGGGAGCCCTGCACGGGTCCCAAGCGCAGTGCCCCGAAAGACGGATAGAGAGGCACCAGCCCGGGAGGCCCTGCACGGGCCCCAAGCGCAGTGCCCCGAAAGACGGAAAGACGGATAGAGAGGCACCAGCCCGGGAGGCCCTGCACGGGCCCCAAGCGCAGTGCCCCGAAAGAGGCACCAGCCCGGGAGGCCCTGCACGAGCCCCAAGCGCAGTGCCCCGAAAAAACGGAAAAAGACGGATAGAGAGGCACCAGCCCGGGAGGCCCTGCACGGGCCCCAAGCGCAGTGCCCCGAAAGACGGATAGACCGGCACCAGCCCGGGAGGCCCTGCACGGGCCCCAAGCGCAGTGCCCCGAAAGACGGACAGACAGGCACCAGCCCGGGAGGCCCTGCACGGGCCCCAAGCGCAGTGCCCGAAAGACGGATAGAGAGGCACCAGCCCGGGAGGCCCTGCACGGGCCCCAAGCGCAGTGCCCCGAAAGACGGAAAGACGGATAGAGAGGCACCAGCCCGGGAGGCCCTGCACGGGCCCCAAGCTCAGTGCCCCGAAAGACGGAAAGACAGATAGACGGATAGAGAGGCACCAGCCCGGGAGGCCCTGCACGGGCCCCAAGCGCAGTGCCCCGAAAGACGGACAGACAGGCACCAACCCGGGAGGCCCTGCACGGGCCCCAAGCGCAGTGCCCCGAAAGACGGACAGACAGGCACCAGCCCGGGAGGCCCTGCACGGGCCCCAAGCGCAGTGCCCCGAAAGACGGACAGACAGGCACCAGCCCGGGAGGCCCTGCACGGGCCCCAAGCGCAGTGCCCGAAAGACGGACAGACAGGCACCAGCCCGGGAGGCCCTGCACGGCCCCAAGCGCAGTGCCCCGAAAGACGGACAGACAGGCACCAGCCAGGGAGGCCCTGCACGGGCCCCAAGCGCAGTGCCCCGAAAGACGGAAAGACGGATAGAGAGGCACCAGCCCGGAGGCCCTGCACGGGCCCCAAGCGCAGTGCCCCGAAATTCGGAAAGACGGATAGAGAGGCACCAGCCCGGGAGGCCTTGCACGGGCCCCAAGCGCAGTGCCCCGACAGACGGAAAGACGGATAGAGAGGCACCAGCCCGGGAGGCCCTGCACGGGCCCCAAGCGCAGTGCCCCGAAAGACGGATAGACAGGCACCAGCCCGGGAGGCCCTGCACGGGCCCCAAGCGCAGTGCCCCGAAAGACGGATAGAGAGGCACCAGCCCGGGAGGCCCTGCACGGGCCCCAAGCGCAGTGCCCCGAAAGACGGAAAGACGGATAGAGAGGCACCAGCCCGGGAGGCCCTGCACGGGCCCCAAGCGCAGTGCCCCGAAAGACGGAAAGACGGATAGACAGGCACCAGCCCGGGAGGCCCTGCATGGGCCCCCCCAAGCGCAGTGCCCCGAAAGAGGCACCAGCCCGGGAGGCCCTACACGGGCCCCAAGCGCAGTGCCCCGAAAGACGGATAGACAGGCACCAGCCCGGGAGGCCCTGCACGGCCCCCAAGCGCAGTGCCCCCGAAAGACGGACAGACAGGCACCAGCCCGGGAGGCCCTGCACGGGCCCCAAGCGCAGTGCTCCGAAAGACGGATATAGAGGCACCAGCCCGGGAGGCCCTGCACGGGCCCCAAGCGCAGTGCCCCGAAAGACGGACAGACAGGCACCAGCCCGGGAGGCCCTGCACGGGCCCCAAGCGCAGTGTGCCCCGAAAGACGGACAGACAGGCACCAGCCCGGGAGGCCCTGCACGGGCCCCAAGCGCAGTGCCCCGAAAGACGGATAGACAGGCACCAGCCGGGAGGCCCTGCACGGGCCCCAAGCGCAGTGCCCCGAAAAACGGAAAGACGGATAGAGAGGCACCAGCCCCGGGAGGCCCTGCACGGGCCCCAAGCGCAGTGCCCCGAAAGACGGAAAGACGGATAGAGAGGCACCAGCCCGGGAGGCCCTGCACGGGCCCCAAGCGCAGTGCCCCGAAAGACGGATAGACAGGCACCAGCCCGGGAGGCCCTGCACGGGCCCCAAGCGCAGTGCCCCCGAAAGACGAAAAGACGGATAGAGAGGCACCAGCCCGGAAGGCCCTGCACGGGCCCCAAGCGCAGTGCCCCGAAAGACGGAAAGACGGATAGACAGGCACCAGCCCGGGAGGCCCTGCACGGGTCCCAAGCGCAGAGCCCCGAAAGACGGATAGAGAGGCACCAGCCCGGGAGGCCCTGCACGGGCCCCAAGCGCAGTGCCCCGAAAGACGGGACAGACAGGCACCAGCCCGGGAGGCCCTGCACGGGCCCCAAGCGCAGTGCCCCGAAAGACGGAAAGACGGATAGAGAGGCACCAGCCCGGGAGGCCCTGCACGGGCCCCAAGCGCAGTGCCCCGAAAAACGGAAAGACGGATAGAGAGGCACCAGCCCGGGAGGCCTTGCACGGGCCCCAAGCGCATTGCCCCGAAAGACGGAAAGACGGATAGAGAGGCACCAGCCCGGGAGGCCCTGCACGGGCCCCAAGCGCAGTGCCCCGAAAGACGGATAGACAGGCACCAGCCCGGGAGGCCCTGCACGGGCCCCAAGCGCAGTGCCCCGAAAGACGGATAGAGAGGGCACCAGCCCGGGAGGCCCTGCACGGGCCCCAAGCGCAGTGCCCCGAAAGACGGAAAGACGGATAGAGAGGCACCAGCCCGGGAGGCCCTGCACGGGCCCCAAGCGCAGTGCCCCGAAAGACGGAAAGACGGATAGACAGGCACCAGCCCGGGAGGCCCGGCATGGGCCCCAAGCGCAGTGCCCCGAAAGAGGAACCAGCCCGGGAGGCCCTGCACGAGCCCCAAGCGCAGTGCCCCGAAAAACGGAAAGACGGATAGAGAGGCACCAGCCCGGGAGGCCCTACACGGGCCCCAAGCGCAGTGCCCCGAAAGACGGATAGACAGGCACCAGCCCGGGGGAGGCCCTGCACGGGCCCCAAGTGCAGTGCCCCGAAAGACGGACAGACAGGCACCAGCCCGGGAGGCCCTGCACGGGCCCCAAGCGCAGTGCCCCGAAAGACGGATAGACAGGCACCAGCCCGGGAGGCCCTGCACGGGCCCCAAGCGCAGTGCCCCGAAAGACGGACAGACAGGCACCAGCCCGGGAGGCCCTGCACGGGCCCCAAGCGCAGTGCCCCCGAAAGACGGATAGACAGGCACCAGCCCGGGAGGCCCTGCACGGGCCCCAAGCGCAGTGCCCCGAAAGACGGATAGAGAGGCACCAGCCCGGGAGGCCCTGCACGGGCCCCAAGCGCAGTGCCCCGAAAGACGGAAAGACGGATAGAGAGGCACCAGCCCGGGAGGCCCTGCACGGGCCCCAAGCGCAGTGCCCCGAAAGACGGAAAGACGGATAGAGAGGCACCAGCCCGGGAGGCCCTGCACGGGCCCCAAGCGCAGTGCCCGAAAGAGGAGGCACCAGCCCGGGAGGCCCTGCACCAGCCCAAGCGCAGTGCCCGAAAAACGGAAAGACGGATAGAGAGGCACCAGCCCGAGGCCCTGCACGGCCCCAAGCGCAGTGCCCCGAAAGACGGAAAGACGGATAGACAGGCACCAGCCCGGGAGGCCCTGCACGGGCCCCAAGCGCAGTGCCCCGAAAGACGGATAGACAGGCACCAGCCCGGGAGGCCCTGCACGGGCCCCAAGCGCAGTGCCCCGAAAGACGGACAGACAGGCACCAGCCCGGGAGGCCCTGCACGGCCCCCAAGCGCAGTGCCCCGAAAGACGGATAGACAGGCACCAGCCCGGGAGCCCTGCCTGCACGGGCCCCAAGCGCAGTGCCCCGAAAGACGGACAGACAGGCACCAGCCCGGGAGGCCCTGCACGGGCCCCAAGCGCAGTGCCCCGAAAGACGGACAGACAGGCACCAGCCCGGGAGGCCCTGCACGGGCCCCAAGCGCAGTGCCCGAAAGAAAGACGGATAGACAGGCACCAGCCCGGGAGGCCCTGCACGGGCCCCAAGCGCAGTGCCCCGAAAGACGGAAAGATGGATAGAGAGGCACCAGCCGGGAGGCCCTGCACGGGCCCCCAAGCGCAGTGCCCCGAAAGACGGAAAGACGGATAGAGAGGCACCAGCCCGGGAGGCCCTGCACGGGCCCCAAGCGCAGTGCCCGAAAGAGGCACCAGCCCGGGAGGCCCTGCACGAGCCCCAAGCGCAGTGCCCCGAAAGACGGACAGACAGGCACCAGCCCGGGAGGCCCTGCACGGTCCCCAAGCGCAGTGCCCCGAAAGACGGACAGACAGGCACACCAGCCCGGGAGGCCCTGCACGGGCCCCAAGCGCAGTGCCCCGAAAGACGGACAGACAGGCACCAGCCCGGTAGGCCCTGCACGGGCCCCAAGCGCAGTGCCCCGAAAGACGGATAGACAGGCACCAGCCCGGGAGGCCCTGCACGGCCCCAAGCGCAGTGCCCCGAAAAACGGAAAGACGGATAGAGAGGCACCAGCCCGGGAGGCCCTGCACGGGCCCCAAGCGCAGTGCCCCGAAAGACGGAAAGACGGATAGAGAGGCACCAGCCCGGGAGGCCCTGCACGGGCCCCAAGCGCAGTGCCCCGAAAGACGGATAGACAGGCACCAGCCCGGGAGGCCCTGCACGGCCCCAAGCGCAGTGCCCCGAAAGACGGGAGAAGACGATAGAGAGGCACCAGCCCGGAAGGCCCTGCACGGGCCCCAAGCGCAGTGCCCCGAAAGACGGAAAGACGGATAGACAGGCACCAGCCCGGGAGGCCCCCTGCACGGTCCCCCAAGCGCAGAGCCCCGAAAGGACGGATAGAGAGGCACCAGCCGGGAGGCCCTGCACGGGCCCCAAGCGCAGTGCCCCGAAAGACGGACAGACAGGCACCAGCCCGGGAGGCCCTGCACGGGCCCCAAGCGCAGTGCCCCGAAAGACGGATAGAGAGGCACCAGCCCGGGAGGCCCTGCACGGGCCCCAAGCGCAGTGCCCCGAAAAACGGAAAGACGGATAGAGAGGCACCAGCCCGGGAGGCCCTTGCACGGGCCCCAAGCGCATTGCCCGAAAGACGGAAAGACGGATAGAGAGGCACCAGCCCGGGAGGCCCTGCACGGGCCCCAAGCGCAGTGCCCCGAAAGACGGATAGACAGGCACCAGCCCGGGAGGCCCTGCACGGGCCCCAAGCGCAGTGCCCCGAAAGACGGATAGAGAGGCACCAGCCCGGGAGGCCCTGCACGGGCCCCAAGCGCAGTGCCCCGAAAGACGGAAAGACGGATAGAGAGGCACCAGCCGGGAGAGCCCTGCACGGGCCCCAAGCGCAGTGCCCCGAAAGACGGAAAGACGGATAGACAGGCACCAGCCCGGGAGGCCCGGCATGGGCCCCAAGCGCAGTGCCCGAAAGAGGAACCAGCCCGGCCCGGGAGGCCCTGCACGAGCCCAAGCGCAGTGCCCCGAAAAACGGAAAGACGGATAGAGAGGCACCAGCCCGGGAGGCCCTACACGGGCCCCAAGCGCAGTGCCCCGAAAGACGGATAGACAGGCACCAGCCCGGGAGGCCCTGCACGGGCCCCAAGTGCAGTGCCCCGAAAGACGGACAGACAGGCACCAGCCCGGGAGGCCCTGCACGGGCCCCAAGCGCAGTGCCCCGAAAGACGGATAGACAGGCACCAGCCCGGGAGGCCCTGCACGGGCCCCAAGCGCAGTGCCCCGAAAGACGGACAGACAGGCACCAGCCCGGGAGGCCCTGCACGGGCCCCAAGCGCAGTGCCCCGAAAGACGGATAGACAGGCACCAGCCCGGGAGGCCCTGCACGGGCCCCAAGCGCAGTGCCCCGAAAGACGGATAGAGAGGCACCAGCCCGGGAGGCCCTGCACGGGCCCCAAGCGCAGTGCCCCGAAAGACGGAAAGACGGATAGAGAGGCACCAGCCCGGGAGGCCCTGCACGGGCCCCAAGCGCAGTGCCCCGAAAGACGGAAAGACGGATAGAGAGGCACCAGCCCGGGAGGCCCTGCATGGGCCCCAAGCGCAGTGCCCCGAAAGAGGCACCAGCCCGGGAGGCCCTGCACGAGCCCCAAGCGCAGTGCCCCGAAAAACGGAAAGACGGATAGAGAGGCACCAGCCCGGGAGGCCCTACACGGGCCCCAAGCGCAGTGCCCCGAAAGACGGATAGACAGGCACCAGCCCGGGAGGCCCTGCACGGGCCCCAAGCGCAGTGCCCCCGAAAGACGGACAGACAGGCACCAGCCCGGGAGGCCCTGCACGGGCCCCAAGCGCAGTGCCCCGAAAGACGGATACGGATAGACAGGCACCAGCCCGGGAGGCCCTGCACGGGCCCCAAGCGCAGTGCCCCGAAAGACGGACAGACAGGCACCAGCCCGGGAGGCCCTGCACGGGCCCCAAGCGCAGTGCCCCGAAAGACGGACAGACAGGCACCAGCCCGGGAGGCCCTGCACGGGCCCCAAGCGCAGTGCCCCGAAAGACGGATAGACAGGCACCAGCCCGGGAGGCCCTGCACGGGCCCCAAGCGCAGTGCCCCGAAAGACGGAAAGATGGATAGAGAGGCACCAGCCCGGGAGGCCCTGCACGGGCCCCAAGCGCAGTGCCCCGAAAGACGGAAAGACAGATAGAGAGGCACCAGCCCGGGAGGCCCTGCACGGGCCCCAAGCGCAGTGCCCCGAAAGAGGCACCAGCCCGGGAGGCCCTGCACGAGCCCCAAGCGCAGTGCCCCGAAAGACGGAAAGACGGATAGAGAGGCACCAGCCCGGGAGGCCCTGCACGGGTCCCAAGCGCAGTGCCCCGAAAGACGGATAGAGAGGCACCAGCCCGGGAGGCCCTGCACGGGCCCCAAGCGCAGTGCCCCGAAAGACGGAAAGACGGATAGAGAGGCACCAGCCGGGAGGCCCTGCATGGGCCCCAAGCGCAGTGCCCCGAAAGAGGCACCAGCACCAGCCCGGGAGGCCCTGCACGAGCCCCAAGCGCAGTGCCCCGAAAAACGGAAAGACGGATAGAGAGGCACCAGCCCGGGAGGCCCTACACGGGCCCCAAGCGCAGTGCCCCGAAAGACGGATAGACAGGCACCAGCCGGGAGGCCTGCACGGGCCCCAAGCGCAGTGCCCCGAAAGACGGACAGACAGGCACCAGCCCGGGAGGCCCTGCACGGGCCCCAAGCGCAGTGCCCCGAAAGACGGATAGACAGGCACCAGCCCGGGAGGCCCTGCACGGGCCCCAAGCGCAGTGCCCCGAAAGACGGACAGACAGGCACCAGCCCGGGAGGCCCTGCACGGGCCCCAAGCGCAGTGCCCCGAAAGACGGACAGACAGGCACCAGCCCGGGAGGCCCTGCACGGGCCCCAAGCGCAGTGCCCCGAAAGACGGATAGACAGGCACCAGCCCGGGAGGCCCTGCACGGGCCCCAAGCGCAGTGCCCCGAAAGACGGAAAGATGGATAGAGAGGCACCAGCCCGGGAGGCCCTGCACGGGCCCCAAGCGCAGTGCCCCGAAAGACGGAAAGACGGATAGAGAGGCACCAGCCCGGGAGGCCCTGCACGGGCCCCAAGCGCAGTGCCCCGAAAGAGGCACCAGCCCGGGAGGCCCTGCACGAGCCCCAAGCGCAGTGCCCCGAAAGACGGACAGACAGGCACCAGCCCGGGAGGCCCTGCACGGTCCCCAAGCGCAGTGCCCCGAAAGACGGATAGACAGGCACCAGCCCGGGAGGCCCTGCACGGGCCCCAAGCGCAGTGCCCCGAAAGACGGATAGACAGGCACCAGCCCGGGAGGCCCTGCACGGGCCCCAAGCGCAGTGCCCCGAAAGACGGAAAGACGGATAGAGAGGCACCAGCCCGGGAGGCCCTGCACGGCCCCAAGCGCAGTGCCCCGAAAGACGGATAGACAGGCACCAGCCCGGGAGGCCCTGCACGGGCCCCAAGCGCAGTGCCCCGAAAGATGGAAAGACGGATAGAGAGGCACCAGCCCGGGAGGCCCTGCACGGGCCCCAAGCGCAGTGCCCCGAAATACGGAAAGACGGATAGAGAGGCACCAGCCCGGGTGGCCCTGCACGGGCCCCAAGCGCAGTGCCCCGAAAGACGGAAAGACGGATAGAGAGGCACCAGCCCGGGAGGCCCTGCACGGGTCCCAAGCGCAGTGCCCCGAAAGACGGATAGAGAGGCACCAGCCCGGGAGGCCCTGCACGGGCCCCAAGCGCAGTGCCCCGAAAGACGGAAAGACGGATAGAGAGGCACCAGCCCGGGAGGCCCTGCATGGGCCCCAAGCGCAGTGCCCCGAAAGAGGCACCAGCCCGGGAGGCCCTGCACGAGCCCCAAGCGCAGTGCCCCGAAAAACGGAAAGACGGATAGAGAGGCACCAGCCCGGGAGGCCCTACACGGGCCCCAAGCGCAGTGCCCCGAAAGACGGATAGACAGGCACCAGCCCGGGAGGCCCTGCACGGGCCCCAAGCGCAGTGCCCCGAAAGACGGATAGAGAGGCACCAGCCCGGGAGGCCCTGCACGGGCCCCAAGCGCAGTGCCCCGAAAGACGGATAGACAGGTACCATGGCACATGAATTTTCACTACAGCTACTTTCAACTTTCAACAAACAGCTTTATTTTAACACACATTTGAATTAACCAGCTGTGTAAAGTTAATAAAAGTCAGATGTCTTACCTTTATCCTAAGTTCTGCGGACCCAAACGAGAACAAAGATGGTAGATGTCCTCAGCCAAACGATTTGCAAAACCAACACGGATCCACAGGAGACAATCACGAACAATAGACTGACAACAAAAAACAGTAATCCAGTGATCCGATTATCGCAAATCGATGAAACCGCGGTGGTAAGGTGGTGAAAATGCGGTGAAAAGGCGGTGAAATTCCGGTGAAAATGCGGTGGAAAGGCAGGGAAACAGCAGCTCTAGCGACTCCATCAAGTGAAGAGACCTGAGGCAGGGGTGGGGAGGCTGTGCACCTGTATTGCAGCGCAGCGCCAATCAGGACCGGCTCTGCTCTGGACTGCTCTACAAAAAAACTGCATGTTTTGATTCAAAATTCTCCATATAAAATGGCTGCATGTTTTGATTCAAAATTCTCCATAGAAAATGGCTGCATGTTTTGATTCAAAAATCTCCATAGAAAATGGCTGCATGTTTTGATTCAAAAATCTCCATATAAATGGCTGCATCTTTTGATTCAAAAATCTCCAGTCTTTCTTTTAATTAAACCATACAAAATGACCAAAAAGCATCTAATACACTTTTCATGACATCTATGTAGAATTGTATTTATTCTATTAAAAGGAAATTGAATGACATGAACTGATTAGTTGCACATATCATTGAGGGATTTAAATGTTTTTAATATTCCTCTATATTTTTAGATATTTAATACATAATGGTAGGCAAAGTACTAATATTTACCAATGGTCCATGAATCTCTAGTTTCGGTTGATAATACTTTTTACAAAAACATATTCCTACACAAAGATTTTTAAGTTTAAGTTAGAAACAGGTAAATTGGGAGGAAACATAATTTACATTATTAGGCTCGAGCCCCTACAGTCACTCAAATTTGAATCATTTGTAAAACTTTCTGGCCTAAACCTACTCATTGTGAAAGAAAACAATTTGGTGCAATAGCGCCCCCTACAGAATAACAAATACATTTGTATGGAGGTTCAAAAATTTTGTTTTCCCAAATGTTACCAAATTTGACACAAAATTCCACTGGGTAATCCCCATCAATAAAGTCAATCAGACCCATGTCGTTTTTTGTACCATGTTGACATGACGATGCGCCACATTGCCAATGTTATCCTAATGGGAGTGGTCCCAAAATTTCCCATCATGAGAAAAATATTACTTTCATGGAATTATGTGAAATTTCTCACCATGACTCTTCATGTCATCCCGGTCGAAAAAGTCAATCAGACCCATGTTATATTTTTTACTAGGTTGCCATGGCGATGCGTGAAATACCCCATGTTATCCTAATGGGACAATTTACAAATTTATAGACATTTCAAAGTTATAGCGCTCAGCTCATTACCTTCAAGAAAGAACGTGAAATTTGGCACACCGATTCTTCAGGTTGTCCCCGTCAAAAAAGTCCGAGGGGCCAAGTGTGTATTTTGCACAGTGTTGCCATGGCGATGCCTCAAAACCCATTAGTGCATTAGTGTCTTTTCAAGACAAGTGCAGCCTAATGCCACAATAAAACAGAAGCAAGCGGCGCATCAGAGCCACCTACAGGAACAGCCAGGTCGGCCGAGTGTGAAGTACGGCTAGCGAGGGCCGTTCGATGCCGCTTGCGGCTTTATATTTCTGTTTTGTAACTGATATAATGGACTGTAATGTGGTGCTATTGGATTATATGTGTTTTATTGACCGATTCAATTTTGAAAAGCTATTCCAACAGCATTAATACACCTAATCCAAAATACTATTGTTCATTCCAGTGTTAAATCATCTCTACCAAGCTCAAAAAATGATCATCTCAGATTGTTAGAGAAAGTGAGTAACAACAAATTTATTATAGATGCATTCAAGTCTTTTGCGATTTCCCTGAAGAAGAAACCATAGAGCATCTCTTTTTTTACTTGTCCTGTGTCCAAGAAATTCTAGCGTGACATTAGAGAGTGGTTATTGCTCAAAATCCCAAACTTCCCAGATTTAATGTTAATCATAGTTTTATATTTTATGAATGATGTAGATAGAAATGTAACTGACACTGAATATTACTTTCCTACTGGCTAAATACCGTATTCATTGCTGTAAATGGAGAGACTCTACCCACTGCTTTCCACATATTATGAATGAATTTAAACTATTCTACTCCTCCCTGAAATTGTTTTAAATCTGTCTGTGCCAAGAAAATTGTATATTCAATGTCCCAAGTCCTTTTGTTTTAATTTTGGTTTTATAATCAAAGTAAAAGACAAAGTTAAATCTGTCAACTGGACAAAACATTGTAGGAGTGAAGACGACGTTTTCTCTGCTCATCCAAGCCACTTCTTCAGTTCTGGTCAGATTACTGGTGGACACTGCCTTATATCTGTCTGAAGGGAGGAGCTAACTACACCGACACTGTAAACAGCTATTGTCTCCAGTTTCAGTCTGAATTCCCTCTATTCAACTTTTAATGGTCCTGCTGGTCCTGCTTTTATAATCTAAGTATAATGTTCTCCTTTTTTATGCCTTACAAAAGCCTTAATCTCCACATTTCATGTCATGATACCTCTGCAAGATATTTTAATGAAAACATAAAAAAATTAAAAAAATCTGCATTTGTGCCTGTGCATCCAGCAGATGGCGCAGTGGTTGAAGGTCCAGGGAATGGCCGGGGTCGTGGAGCTGGAGAGGCGGGGTTTGCGCGCTGTCGTAGCTGGTGGAGGAGGCAGCAGCAGCAACACCGAGCTCCATAAGATCCTCCGCCTCTGTATTTTCGTGATAGGACCATTCTCCTCCTCCTCCATCCATCCACCCATCCATCCATCCGGCTCTGGTAAAGGACTCGCTCCAAGAAAGACCAAGAAAGAAATCTAACCCATGCGTAAAAATGCTGGCGTGCACTGAAATGATTACCATGTGTCTCCAATCTGCCAAACAAGAACATTTACGAAAGCAGCAACTGGACCACAACCACAACCAAGGCATCGCTATTTTCCAGGATGTAAGTGCACTATCATTTTAACATTTTACATTTGAAATACTGGAACTACCCGCCTTCATCCAAAAATGGCACAAAGCCGTTCTTTATGAATGGTTCCTAATCGTGCGTAAGGCGCTGAGGGGTTGGTTCATTCATAGTCCCTGGTCAGATATGTAAGAAAGGTGAGTGTTTGGACATGAGCGCGTGAATGACAAAAGGGACAGGTTGGAGCAGCTGACAGAGGTGGAAATATATGCGGTGTTGGAAAGGTGAAGTGACACAGAGGGCACTGGAAGAAGAAGCACTGTATTGAGTATTTGAATAGGGCCATTTACACCCACTGCTCTTAAAAGGGAAGCATCAGGCCAGTGAACTGCACCAGGGGATGTTATAACAAAATGGTTTACTCCCTAGACTCAATTACAGTTTTAGGAAAAGTACATTGTCATTGTCCCTAGTGTCAGTGATAAATACAGTATATATTAAGGAGCGGTAGGCTGCGCAATGGAAAGACTCTCAGATCTGAAGTTGTGAAAATTATAAGAGCCCCACTTAGAGTCACCAATGTGAGGAATCTTGTCCCCAGTTTTATTCAGTTTGTATCTAGATGAACTGTCAACAAAGCTCAAAACATGTAAAACTGGCCGTGTGGCTGGAAATCTTGTCATGAATCATTTAATATATGCAGACGACTTGGTTGTTTTTAGTCAGAGCACTGCTGGTCTGCAACAGCTACTCAACATCTGTTCAGCTTATGGTGCGGAGCGTGATATTAAGTCTAAAGCAACTATGATCATGATATGCAGGACCAAAGAGGACAAGCACATGAGATATCCTAATTTTTGTCTGTCTGATGTTATGTTGAGGGTTACAACTAAAATTGCGGACATGGGAGATGATGATGATATTTATAGACCATGCAGGATGTTGTATGCTCAAGCTAACACTCTTATGTTCAAGTTTGGTTTGTGTTCCGATGATGTAAAGTTGATGTTGCTCATATCATATTATACACCGTTATTCACTGCCCACCTCTGGACTCACTGTAAAAAAAAAAAAAAAAGCCAGTCTCCAGAGGCTGCAGGTGGCTTATAATGACGTTTTACGGGTGCTCTTGAGGAGGCCGTGATGGACTAGTGCGACCGAAATGTTTGTCACTGCACGAGTGAACACTTTGCTGTACTAAGAACTTTAATGTACAGGTTTATCTGCAGGCTGAATAAGTCAGAAAATGAAATTATAATGTCACTCACATAAAATAAGGTAAGATTCAGTTCAATCCACTTCAGTCCAAGATGTGGAGACACTTATGTGGCTCTTTTTAAACATAAATGTTCACTGTTTGTGTTGTCACTGTCCCTGTCTGTTTTATAAAAAGACAATGAGTTTGGAATAAAGATGATTAGGCTATGTTATGTTGAAGTGTATAATGATGACCAGTGATGGAAGAACTAGGCCTGTCACAATAATACTTTTTTTTAAGTTCAACATATCGCTGAAGAAAAGGTAGACGATAAATGATAATATTGAAAACAATTTATGCCTTTGACATAATGATCCTAACATACTAGAATTATCGCCAAAAACTATTGTTAATGTATACGGTTAAAACACACTGACTGCAATAAATAAACTATACTTATTTCATTTTTCATTTCATGTACTCATTTCGAGCAGATTAATGAACACATGTACCATACACACTTAATGCACATTTCACATACTTTTTTTCTTATTTAAGCTTGAAAAGTAATAGTAGTTAGTTTGTATCTATATTCAGTCCCAGGAGTTATTTATCTAACCCTCTACAGCTCAGATATGATCATACCACAGAAAAAGTAACAAAAAGTTTCACACTAGTACAAAGAAAAGTACCACGGTAAATACTGAAACCCAGAAAGTGGATGTTGTAATTATAGTGACAGGCCTGGGACGGATGGGGGAGAGGGGGGCAGAATCCTAAAAAAAATCGAGTTACAGAATACTGAATACCTGAATAAAATTTGGTCATGTATTCTGTTACATAGGCCAATCTGATTTTTCTGAATGCTTAGAATACTTTTACACCAAGGTGCATTTAAAGTATAGTGTAAAAAACTGACATTAATTACAAACAGCTTTAGCTTATGTATTAATTTATCAAAATCACACACACATACACGCACACACACACACTCACAGACACACACAAGAGCTGTGGTTCTTCTTTTCTCATAATTTAGTACAGTTCAAACCCAAAATTACATGAAGTACCGTCATGTATTCCTTTTGATTTAGGATAGTAACTGTAATCTGAGTACTACCAGCTAATAGTGTAACTAGACCTGTCACAGTTACTAGACCTGCCACAGTAATCACTAAACAACTTATCATTCAGTATATGAAACCTGGATCAGTATATTCTGGGGCTCAGTTTTGATAGTGTGTGCAGTTTCTTTGCAAAAGTGAAGAGATTTTTGTGATTTTGTTGTAATATGAAAAAAATGAGCTGTTGAGGCTTGAAAAAACGTACCTTCTATGGCTAATTACTGGTTCATTTTGTTGTTTATTTGTTTGCAGCTCAGGCCTTTTTTATTTTTTTTTTTATGTTTTCACTTCACTTCTCAATACATTTTTACATGTTGGTAGTAATTTGTGCTTTTGGGAAAGATATTCTCTGCTGGAAGTCCCAAAACATTTCCAAATTTGAACATTTTACATTTAGCCTATGGAGAAGTTGTTGTTTTTACACTGAAAATCTGTCTTCAATGTCCTAAAATGAGTCCTAAAGTCCTATTTTCATGAACATGTCTGTGCCATAAGCTTCTACAGCAGTGATGGGCGTTTTCTGTTGGTGCTTCTGTCGAATCAATGTAATGCAAAGGGAAATCCCATCAGGCAAATTGACTCAGCTGTTTAAAGACCTATTCTGCAAAAAATCGACTTCTCAGAGCTTTTCACCATGTTCCCCGCACCATTTACTCCCCCGAACTTGTATTTGGAGTCATTCGTGCATGTTTGAGCAGTCAATCACTTCACAATCGACACCGGCACATGCCCACTGTGACGTACGCACTTTGATATTCCATTTTATTTTTTAAATTGACGATACATGTAGGATTTGGCAGTGTCGCAGAATCATTTTTGTACAAATGGGGAAAAAAAATCTGCTGCTCGCAATTGTAATGTGAAGCAGCAACATCAGCTCCCATTGGGCATCACAGTTTTCTAAATCGGAAGTTAACTGACTTGTTTCTTTTATTAAGTCGAGCAGATAAGATACAGAGCAGGCACAAGCACAATATGTCTTCTTTAAGAGCAAGTCTCGGTGCATCACATGGGGATGTTTATTCATTAACTCTCGTAACCATTAAAAGCGCACACATACACTCCATATTTGTCGGTTTATTCTGCAAATTTGATTATAGCTTTTCACCTTGACATGTTTGTTCATACATTTCTGTTAGAAAGGTGTGCAGCTCATCGTCACGGTTTCTCGCTCAACCTTAAAATTAAACCCTGCCGTTACAGAACGCCAACAGCGACAACATCTAAATTATTCAAACATGATTTTACAGATAGTTATAACTTATTCACCCAAGCCCTGCGTCTTTCAGAACCATTTTTTATTAACAAACCCAGCACAGAAATTGGAAAGTTTTTCATTTAACCTTTGGCCAATTTATAGCATCTAAACTAAATACAGTAACAGTCCTGTCACCTCTTGTCTTCTCACATCACCAGAGCTGGCTGTAAATAAAATCCCTCTTTTTCCACAAGGCACATAACGGACCACTGAAGAGCGTGTTACTGCAGACTGAGCAGTTTAAAGCAGTTAGCCTCCATTTTCCCATGATGCTCTGGGCTTTCCTCGGTGGAGCCCATTACGTTTGTTAATGGAGAGGCAATCATTGCTTTAGCGCTGTGCAAATTAATAGTTTGATTGCAGCAGGGTGTGATTTATTAAAGAGCCCATATCACGCTGTTTTCAGATTTAGGTTATAATGTCGTTTCCTCATCACAAACAGACCTGGAGTTGGGTTTTGTTTCATTCATATGTTTAACACAGACAAGCTGCATATTTAGGCTGAGTTCTTCTCTTCTCAGACTGAAAATACTCCTCCACCTTGTGATGTCATGTGATAATACAGGAAGTGCTCCAATGTGTTTTTAAACTCCACACACTTTCACTAGAATCATTTGGATCATTTCAGCCCTGGGATTTTCAAACGCTACTGAACAAGAGGTAAAATGTAGCTGTTAACTTGAAAACTACGGCTTCATGACATCACAAGGTAGAACAGAGGATTTTGAGCTTTGGAGATGTAGTCAGACTAATAATAAAGGGTTACGTATTGCTCATTACCAGACACTTTTACCAGGAAAGGTAAAAGGATCTGCCGTTTATACTTAACAGTCAGGTTTCCAAACCAGCTGACTCTTCCAGACCTTAGCTCTATAGGAGGCTAGCTTAACATTTTGGCTGACTCCAAACTCTCTGAATCTCCTCAGAAAGTACAGACGCTGGTGTATCTGTCACACACTTGTCACACGCTCATGGCAGCTCAGATGCACTGATCCGCTTCAACCATGAGATATTTATATGATTAGGCTCAATTTTCTGTCCATGTATCGCTACGTCATCATGGGCTCTATATAAGTGGTCTACTCCAGATATGGGGCTGCTATAATAGTAACATTGTAGTGCTACATCCAGACTGGCTCTCTCTGTATATTCTCATCTTTTCCTCAAACTCAGACTGAACCGTGTGATCATGTTTGTTAATGTCAGTGGCCATGGAAAACAGACAAGCTCACTGGCCATCTTAGGACAATATCAGACTTCAAACTTACTTAACTTTAACAGCGTTTAGTACGGACCTCATTCTACATAAATCTGCGATGTGATATTTTTTCCTTGTAAAGAGCCATATTTGTTCTGATACAGACAGATAATGTGTGCCTTGATCAGTCCCGCCACTCTGAACTCCTGAGATAAAACTGACTGTGATGCGTGTGACCTGTTTTTACATCTTTAATTAAAGTCTCTTCTACTTCATAATGATGAGCACACACTTCCTATACTTCAATTTAAATGTTCATACCGAGTCTGCCTCCAGGTCTCACATATAGAGTTCAAACATGTCACATTCACTTCACTGTCACTATGAAGAGGACCTGCTTCTTTTATTAACTCAGACCTACTCTGCAAAATCGACTTTTCAGACTTTTTAACCATTTCATAGATGTTTCCCCTCACCATTTACTCTCTCAAAGTTGTTTTGGGAGTGATTTGTGCATGTTTGAGCAATCTTTAATTGCTTATTTTATATAGTTATAGTTTGTTTCGTTTTTACTGCCACCGAATCCACCTGTCAGTCATGCCACTCTGAACTCCAAGCTACACGTGTTTGTTAAGTATTAGAGAAGAGTGTGTTCTTTTCTGTAATATCAGTGTTATCACGCAGGTAAAGTAGACGCAAACTCAAAGAATACAGTCATGTAAGTCTTAATTTAGTTTCACAGAGAGTGTCTTGTCAAACGTGTGACAAATATGACAAATCAGGCAATAAACAACTAGGATTTGATCAAATACAGACACTCTTGCTCCAATTCACATTATATTAGAAAACTGTGGCCCCTCTCGCTCTAACTGCTGCTGTCAGACTCATCATTTCGGTCTTAAAATGCTTGTATTAACCTGCTCTACAAGATCCTGGTGTTTTTTATTTCACTACTGTGTCCGTAACTCAAGATATGAACTTTAACAAGAGGCAAACCAGGCACCTTTTTCCCCCTGAGGTCACTCCTCTAGTGTTCGCAACAGGTTTGACTGACAGCGTTACTAAGTGCGGGCGGGGGGAAGGGACATTGCCTTCAACAGCCCTCACTCCAGATTGGTTCTTTGTTTGCTATGATACTCGCAGTCGGGATTCCAAATGTGGAGCTCCAAATGGGCCTCTATAACCGTTAGCCTTGATGATCTTTTGACTGGAGCCCAACGCTATGGGTGACGTCACACTCACTTAGTCCACTTCTTTGTACATTTCCTCTATGGGATAAACATGAAAACGACAGGCAGAACTGTGACAAATGTAATGTACAGGCTCTAGTTAGCCACTTGTGGTTAATTGTTACAGAACTTACATTTAATTAAGATAAACTGTCTGCACCGACATGTGTGAAAACTCTACAGGATGAGGCCTTTTTAATCATTTTCTCTTCTTTTTCCTCCAGAGTGGGCCTCCTGCTGCGCTTCCTCTCATTACAGGCAGAAACACTTTAGACTGACTGAAGGTGCTTTTGTGCATTCGCCTGCCTCCTCTGTTAAAAAGCTCTATTTATACTCCACTGAGAAACTGCATTGTTTGATTTGATAGACGCAGGGCTCTCAGCTGCTGCTACCTTGACAGCTCTTTCCTGCGCTTTTTGAGATGATAAACAGTTTCAGTGACTGGCAGAGAATGCAGTTTGTACCAGTGGTTTGTACAGTATAGGTACCATGCAGTGGGGGTAAAGACATACTGCACTCTACTATATCTGCTACATATGACCTGCTTTACAGAAGACCCTATTGTGCTTGCGTCTGTTCTATAGTTAGTGCTATAGTTGATAAAGACAATAGTTACACATGTATTCCTTCTGTAACTAGATACCTTTCATTATAAAGATGCAATTTTCATTTTTCATTTATTTTATTCTATAGGGAGATCTCAGGAGAGGACCAGACACTTCCATGAGTGACCTGTTAAAATACAAACCACACCAACCAAATACCTGCATACATCCATTTAAAACATTAAAAAACAGGAGCAGGTGGAGTATAAATGGTCATCACCAGATTATTAAAGTGGCACCATTAGTGACACCAACCGTTTCTGAATGACTGAAATCTTATTGCATTCAGCATCAATTTTTACCGGGAGATAGTGATTTGAAAAATGTCAAAAAAACACCAAAAAAATCTAGTCATTATTTCTCTATAAACACCGTACTCTGCCTCAGGCCCCCTCAGACCAAGCTCAAGACCTGGAGGTGGGTCCCAGGGTGCTCCTGACAGGAAGCGTGGAAGGGAAGAATGGGTCAAATGCGATGACAAATGACACATTTCTCTATGGGGACGACAGACCCATGTTAACTGATTGTCCTAAATGCATAACACAAGACTTTTTATTACTGCAATATCAAAAGTCACAAGATGACATTTCACATTAAAAGACATATTTATGCAAAATTGACTCTTGTGCGCTTTTAGTCACGTTATAACGCTGTTACCTCCTCACAAAATACCTGGAGTTTTGTGTTTTGTTTCAGTCAACATGTGTTTGAGTAACCCTTTATTATAGTCTGTGCACATCTCCAAAGCTCAAAATGCTCTGGTTCCACGTTGTGAATGTCATGAAAGCAGTGGTTTTCAAGTTAACAGCTCCTTTTACGTTTAGTTCAGTAAAGATTGGCAGTGCCAGGCTGAAATGATCCAAATGATTAAAACCCAGTGGAGCACTTCCTGTATCACCACATGACATCACAAGGTGGAACAAAGTTTTCCGTTTGAGAGAAGGAAACTCAGCCTAAATATCGCATGGTTTGTGTTAAACGGTGTGTGAAATGAAACAAAAACACACACTCCAGGGATGGGTGTCATGAGGAAAACAACATTACAACTTGGTTTAAAATGGTCCGTTTGTTACCTGGGTATTAAGGTTTTCCTAATCAGGGTAAATAGAGAGGGCAGTATATTTACTTTACCCATCTGCGTCAGAAAAAATAGTCTGAAGTACATGAGGTGTAGCATTCTTTTACCACAGCGGGCTACAGCACACCATCTGCCGCATCACCTCACAGCTGGC